>CAUYPK010162538.1:0-18965 GCA_963574355.1 Loris lydekkerianus | reverse complement strand
ATTATCATAACCACTGAGCACTGACTATTTGCATTACCTCTGAGCTCTGACCATTTGCATTACCTCTGAGCACTGACAATTTGCATTAGCACTGAGCGCTATTTGCATTATCACTGTGATGCAACCCCCCTAGAAACTACCCCCAACCAAGTAACCAACTTAAAAAAAAGGCCTTCCTAGCTTCAAAAAAAAGGCTCTTCTAACTTCAAAAAAAAGGTGCAGCCTATCTGCAAAAAAAAAAAACCTCCTAACTTCAGAAAAAAAAGAACCCTCTTAACTGCAAAAAAAAAAAAAAAAAGACCTCCTAACTCCAAAAAAAAAAAAAATCCTAACTTGTTCTTACCTTGGTTCTTAGGCAGCAGCAGGCTCTGCACAGGCAACCTGGTGACTCCTCCAATTATACCAGAGACTGAGATGAGGAGTCAAGAGACAGAGAGAAGGAGGGGCAGGGAGAGACAGAGAGAAAAAGCGAAGTCGGAGAGTAGGAGGGGAATTGGAGAGTGTGGGGCACATTTCACACATGTGCACTGCAGCCCAGACAGTGGGTTGCTAAGCAGGATGGCAAAAACACCTGTCAGAGAGAGACAGAGAGAAGGAATGGAGTCAGAATTGGAGAGTTGGTGCACATTCCACACAGACGCACTGTGGCCCGGGACAAGTCGGCTACTAAGCAGGACCGGCAGCTGTGACAAAAACACCCAGCAGGCAGGATAAATGTCCTCGGCGGGGCTCATGTGGCCCGTGGGCTGTAGCTTGAGGACCCCTTCTCTACACTCTCTAAATTAGTGATTCTCAACCTTCCTAATACTGCAACCCTTTAATACAGTTCCTGTGGGTCACGACCTACAGGTTGAGGTCTAAGTAATTTAATTCCAGGGCAAATAAATTAATTTAAATTAAAATAATTTACAGGTATTTCCCTAAATAATTTAATTCCAGGGCAAAAAAATGATATGTCTGCTGTTGATAATGTGCTGGTTATTAAGCTGTTGCTTCTCAGTTTAAAAATGGCCCATCTTTTTTGGATCTGGGGACTCTACAAACTATATTTCTCTTTTTCCAGTGAACTGTATTTCTCTTTTGCCCTATACTGTTCAGTTTTCCAGTATGGGGAGACAGAGGGAACTGGAAAGCTGGAGAAGGGAAAAGAAATATTTCTATGTGCTTTCTATTCCTGTCACCAGCATACATCCATGGTTCTTCACGATGGCACTGGCAGTTTCTAGTAGCAGCAATTTTCTCTAGTTCATAGATTATCTATATCCCATAAACTTCCCAGTATATCCTCTCAGAGATACTAGCACCAGCTTAACAAGGCCCCTTTCTCAGAGATCAGAGTCCAGCATCATGACAGGGAGAGGGAGAAGACAGGAACCTCAGTCCATGCTTTGCACAGTACGTACAGGTCTCTGGTGCAATAACAAAAATGGGAGTCTGACAGAGAACTGATGTAAGCCAGCACAATAGAGGTTCTAGGCTGTGTGTGCAATACCCAGGTAGAAGCTGGTTCACAAACTTTAAGCCCCATGAGTGAAGAGCAGACTGTATACACATTAACAAGAACTACATTGTGAGGCTTATTAAATGGTTCTATCTGTGATACCCTGGGTTTGTCAGCACCATGCTTTTCTCCTCACCCACAGGAGGGTTCCCCTCTTTTCTCTGTATTCTTCTTCAGTGAGCCCTCTTCTTCTCTCTTGCTAACCATCTCCAAACAAACCCAATTCCTGGAGATTTCAGATTATCCCTATTGTCATCTAGTTAGCATAAAGTTGATAGTAGAAAAGGGAATCACAGATAAATTTCCATGATCTTGATGTGGTCCTAGCTTCAGGACACTTAATTTGGACAATACTGGGAGACCCTTAGCAGTACATAACTGCATTTTTCATCAATTTGTAAATACAAGATTTTTTTTCTTCTTTTCCTCAAAGAAGGATGTTTATATTGTATAAGGTTTAAGGACCATCAAACCTGGATATGCCTTTCTTTTTCTTTTTTTTGTCTTGAAACCATAATATAGAATAATTTTAATATACATAAGCCATCCTATACAAAGGTTAGACAAGAACTGTTTGTAGCTGGTATAGCTAATAGAAATGTTGGTTCAACTGAAACTATGTAGCTGTTCTACTGTTCCTGACTTCTGTTAAAGTGGATGACTTAAAATTTGCTATGCTTGCTTTATGCCAGCCTCTGTATAACTGTCCTGTCATTTTTTTTTATTAAATCATAGCGTGTACATTAATGCAATTGGGCGTACAATGTTCTGGTTTTATATACAATTTGAAATACTTTCATTAAACTGGTTAGCATAGCCTTCACAGCATTTTCTTAGTTATTGTGTTAAGACATTTATATTCGACACTTAGTAAATTTCGCATGTACCCTTGTGAGATGCACTATAATTATGGTTCCACCAATTACCCTCCCTCCACCCATCCTCCCCTCTCTCCACCTCTCCCTCTCCCCTTTCCCCTTCTTCTTGGGCTATAATTGGGTTATAGCTTTCAAGCTATAAATCGGTTTCATAGTAGGGCTGAGTACATTGGATACTTTTTCTTTCATTCTTGAGATATTTTGCTAAGAAGAATATGTTCCAGCTCCATCCATGTAAACATGAAAGAGGTAAAGTCTCCATCTTTCTTTAAGACTGCATAATATTCCATGGTGTACATATACCACAATTTATTAATCCATTCATGGGTCAATGGGCACTTGGGCTTCTTCTATGACTTAGCAATTATGAATTGGGCTGCAATAAACAATCTGGTACAAGTATCTTTGTTATAATGTGATTTTTGGTCTTCTGGATGTATACCTAGTAGAGAAATCATAGACCAAATGGCAGTCTATTTTTAGAACCCTAAGTGTTCTCTAAACATCTTTCCAAAAGGAACGGATTAGTTTGCATTCCCACCAGCAGTGTAAGTGTTCCCTTTTCTCCACATCCATGACAACATTTCTGGTTTGGGGATTTTATGATGTACCTTTGAAAAGGTGATAGATAAAGTTTAAAAATAAGTCTGTGTGTCTGTATGTCCAATGAAGCCATGAACATGATTATTTCCCAAGTTTCTATCTTTTGCCAAAAGTCCCTGTTAGCCCAAGACAGTGGCTTCTACTTATTATCCCAGTGTGCTCTTAGACTCAGAAATTGTCCTAAATTTTTCACTTTTAAAATGAAGCATGGATCATATTTAATATTTGCATTGGAATTATTTGGGATGAATTTGGTACACCTGCCATGGCCTCTTCTAGTAGCATTGACATACATTCTGCAGTGAGTTGAGGTTTTACTATAATGCATGAAAAAGTCTGTAGATGCTCAGAAGTAACTTGCATTTCTTTCTCCAGCACTTTTCAGAGATTCATCCAACACCTTGCTTTCAGGGTCAGCACAAAGACCTGCACTGATAACACAAGTTTCCTTGGGCATAGGAGGCCAAAGACACCTAACTCTTTCAAGCCCCAGGGAGAATGGAAGAAACAGACAATGATGTTGCCACTACCAGCCACTTGGTATACTAGTCAGTGTGTCATAGCTCAAGATGGAAACTGCAAGGTGCACAAAACCACCAAACTGCAGTTGGTGAAGTCAGAGTAGTCACATACAAAACTTCTATTATGAACCTGAGGTGGAATACAAATGAAATTGAGAGGTCACGTGACACTATGGCATCTAACGTTTGGCCATAAGACAACAATAAATTATAAAACATAAAGCATAATAGTGACCACACTGATGAGTTTTATTTTGTAAAACACTAATGGAAAATGGTACCCTAAGTAGGAGTGGGAAAAAAATAACACCTTTGAAAATACTTGGGCAGAAATATTCACACATCAAATTGGGAAAATCCTCCATAAATAATTGCCAAATTAAAAAATGCAGGTCTGTTACTTACTGGGATATTCCAATTTTACTCTCTACTGTGTCCAAAGCAGAAAAAGGAAGAGTCTGGAGAAGGATGGCAGAGAATGGTGGGAGATGATTGTACTCACCCAGGTATGGCAATCCCAGTTGCCGCTGATGTTCCAGTTGTGCTATCCCAGCTGAAGGGAATCATTATAACATCTGGTATGTGGCACTGTTAACCTACTGAGCACTTTCTTTTCGCTGTTCAACTTCAGATAGTCACCACAGGTGCCAAGCAATTTGTTGTACTTTGGTGCCACAATATTTACCACATGTTTCCTCGTGTTCTGATATGATGTTTGTTAAACAAAGCAATCGCAAAACCTCACATGCATCATGAACTTTAGAAAAAAGCATTAATTGGGGAGCTATTATATTAGCATGCCTGCGACATTAGATACACTTCTATAATTCATTTGACATCCATCTACCCTAATATTGTCTTATCCTATAAAATTGAATCCTTCAGCATTTAGCATATTTAGCATATTATAGTTTGTGCTACTTTCAGTTAAACTGATTTTCTGGATGTTAGATAGTAAAGTTTCCTTCTGGATAAAATTACCTATTGTCATTTCAATTGCCATATCTTTCAATTCTCTGTCTCCATATTTATTTATATATTTTTTCAATGAGCTAGTATATGTGACAAGCATTTGTTTCATGGTTTTAATTAGATTCGATACAAAAGTAGGAACAGCTGACTCAGATATTATCTTGTGAGTCTGATTTATACTTTCATGAAATCACAGTGTGCTAGATGAAGACTTGTGTCCCAACTCAACAGGAATTATTGTGGTATTTGTCTTTTCAAGTGGCATCGTTTAACTAAGGGAAAAGGAAGGCAGGCTTCCAAAGCAGTGGTGGCTGCCAGTAACCCAATGTGCACTTCTGAGGGGTAAGTTCCTGCTGAGTATTTGCTGATAAACTTGGAACTGATTTACTGCATATATCAATTCAAATTTAGCTGCTTCATAGATCAGAACATTTTAAAATAATACCACTCAGAGAGGAGGAGAGATGAAAGGAGACAGGAAGAGAGGGGGACATAAGAGCAAAGGAGAGAAATTCCAGAGGAAGCACTGGGAAGTTAATTCTTTTCCTCCATCAAGACACTCAGTTTTTTCTTTCTTTCTTTTTTTCTTTTTCTGCTTTTTTTTTTTTTTTTTTTTTTTTTTTTTGAGAGAGAGTCTCAATCTTTCTCCCTGGGTAGAGCGCTGTAGCATCACAGCTCACAGCAACTTCAAACTCTTGGGCTTAAGCGATTCTCTTGCCTCAGCCTCCCAAGTAGCTGGGACTACAGGCGCCCACCACAACGCCTGGCTATTCTTTGCTTGTCATTGTTGTTTGGCAGGCCCAGGCTGAATTCGAGCCTGTCAGCTCTGGTGTATGTGGCTGGTGCTCTAGCCACTGAGCTACAGGTGTCAGACTAAGACATTCAGTTTTTTCATTTCACCTTTCTATTGCATCACCAAAATCACAACATTTAGACAACATGAGAATTAATAATTAGCAATATAAAAAGCCCTAAAAATTAAATTTTTTCTTAACCCCTCTGGATAAAGTTGAATGCTATTAATAACAAATGCTGATTGTTTTATGAAACTTTCAACATTTATTTAAATACTAGCAACGTTCTAGGTCAGGAGTGGCAAATACTAAACAGCAACAACAGCGAATGTTCTCTCTTTTCACTCATGCCTTGAGACATTACTAATAAGCCATAGTATTATGTTTTGCTAAGTCCAGATGTGTCCTTGAATAACTTTTTAGCAAGACTCTGGGAAGACTACCAACTGGTAATCAAACAATATAATGATTATTTGCCTTTCTTCTTTCACTTGAAATACTAAATGCAGAATGAAAGTGTCTCCTTTTTATTCACACTCTTACCCTCCTACAGTCTTCGGTAAGTTTGTCATTAATTCATAAGGAGGATAATAATGAAATACGTAGTACATGTGAAAAGGAAAGAGGATTTTCACAAAGATCCTTTGAGCTCTCATATAATATTGATTTAATTTCCATTTGTTTGAAATGAAGCCAGTTTATGATAAATACACTCCCACTTCACCTCAGCACATTGCTCCTATATCACAGGAAAATAACTATTTCTATTTCTTATCACTTATTCATTTAAAAAAAATGGTTTTTAAGCTTTGAGTTTCCTGCAACAATCCTAATGAAACTAGATCATTTCAAATCTTTATATTTATAAAACTGTCTCCAGAACTTTCTTCCACTAAAAACTTTCTCTTTGCCCTGGTATTTGTTACTTCTGGCATTGATTAAAGAACTGATATCTCTAAAATTGCCAAATATTT
Organism: Loris lydekkerianus; assembly: GCA_963574355.1. NCBI lineage: Eukaryota > Metazoa > Chordata > Mammalia > Primates > Lorisidae > Loris > Loris lydekkerianus. The sequence goes on along the minus strand of CAUYPK010162538.1, from coordinate 12,722 downwards.
GATTCATTCTCTTTTTATTTCATAAGTTCCAGGGTTAGAATAACTAAAGTTTACAGAGACTGAAAATGCAAGAGAGAGATGAGGGAGAGCAGTAATGTAGTTTTCTTCTGGGTAAGTACATGCCAGCAAATAGAAATCCTGTACAGAACATAATCACATTGAACACATTCTGCACATTATACATACAAACCTGCCTACGTTATTCAAGGAAGCTAGTGCTTCTAATTTTGTGTTGACTGGAGAACATGTTAAATAAATTAGAGGCCACTAAAAGATACTGTGATTAAATCCGGTAGAAACCTAATGGCCACTTCTCAAAGGAATAAAATTCAGAAATACTAAATTATTTCCTCCTTTTCTAATATTTCCCTTTATGTTATTCTATGCCAAATTGATTTTCTGCAGGGAAACATTCTCATCTACCCAGAATACCTTATAGGAGATGTATAATCATGTCTGGAATGTTTTTCTGACTAATAGAAAAATTTGTAAGCTAAAAATTACTTATGATTTCTTTACAATTAATGTATAATTTAATTATTTCAAAAAGTAATCCAAAAAATGAAAATTAATTTTATTTGTATATTTTGGTAAACTTGGTTCATCAGTCAGGGACATAACTTCTTTGTTAGTTATAGATTTTCAGATAGTTGGAATTTCACAGGTATGAGACATCCTGAAGGATGTAAGATGATAACGATGTAAAGTCTGATGGCAAAATACAATTAGAAACAAACTCTTATCATGTTCTTTACTTTAAGAGTATTTTAATTTAAATATTAGAAGTATTTATTCATTTATAATAATACTCCAATTATAAAATATGTCTTTACCCCACAAAACAATAAAAATACCAAGTTATTTCCACTTGCGGAGCTTGATTAACATTGAAATGTTGTAAATAACTTCTGAAAGATAACTGGACTCAATTGACATCTTTCATCTGGTGCAATTTTATTATTTTGTGGCCCAGTACAAAGTTTAGAACTCCATGGCTGTTTCTAATGAAATTGAATAATTTCTTCACATGAAATATTATAATAACACTACCATACTATTTTTGTTCTTCTACTCTTACATTTTCTCTTTCTATTCTCCTTTTTCTTTTCATTCCAACTTAATGTTAATAGCTAAAAAGCAAGAATAATAGCCATTATTATGGAATATGTACCATATTCCAAAAGTGTAATATATACACTTTTACATGTTATCTCATTTAACTTCAATAATCTTATATTAGAGAGAAGATTCAGAGTCGATTTAATTATGCCAAATCCCTTGAAGTAGTCGAGACAGGATTTTTAAAAGCCCCTTCTACTTCTTTGAGAAAGGAATTGATTTCAAACAGTGTGATAACTGGTTCCCACTTGTAAATAGTTGTCTATTGACCTCAACAAAAGCTGAAGATGCAGGTAAACTCATACTTAAGACTTCTTATGTTCCAAAAGCTCCTGAAAAATAAAATAAGACTATGCGTGCCATGCCAAAAGTGAATAAATGAGTAGGCCAACTATTAAATCCACAATCTAACAAAAGAATGGCATTAGCAGAAATATTTGGCTAATTTCAATAGCATCATTCCACTCTCTTAAGTAATATAAACTGTTCTTCAGAGGAAACATTTCTGTTCCCCCCCCCCTTAATTACTTTTAGGCAATGAATAAATATGCTGATCCTATTGAATAAGAGGTATAGACATAGGTATGAAGTAATTTTTGGAATATATGAGCATGAGAAATACGGCAGAAGCTCCTGATTTTTATGTTTTTTACTAGGGAGGTTGATCTTGTTTATTGCTTTACTTCCCCCACTCTTTTTCTGAAGCCCAAAGTCTTTCTTAGTTACAGCTGCACATTAAGAACGCTGCCCTTTGTCTTCACGCCCACTGTGCATTCTTGCTCTCTCTCCTTCTTCCCAAACCACTCACAAACAACTTCTTCCTTGTAGAGTGTGTGTGCTGCTTCTAAGCCAAATCTAGTAGAATTTTATAAATGCCAGCAAAGCATGGGAGTGCTGGCAAGCTTAATAGGATGACCGTGTGCTTCATTTTGCACAATTAGACATTTAGAACTTAATACACAAAAAAAAATTTTTTCTTTTGCAATATTTTATGAAATAGGTGGTACCAAATAGTTCATTTGAAGTGAGACAGAAAGGATTTGATTCCATTATTTTAGTGCATACCTGAGTGATTTTATTCTATCCTCATCTATGTAATTGGGATATTTTCAGGATTTTGGTAATAAAAATAATGTATATTTTTCAGGATTTTGGTAATTGTTAGTTGAGAATATGTTTAAGGCATATAAATATTGTACATCACAAAAATCTCAATCAATAAATGAGAGCTTTATTTGTACCCTCCCACTTCCTTCCTGATTGACTGTACATTTTTAAAACCCTTTATCTTCCTAGCCATTTAAATATAATTATATGTAATGACTGTGCAGTAACTAAAATAAGTCACAAGACTAAATATAAAGTAATCTCGTATAGAAGGTTTTACATATGTATATTTGAGTCATAGGTACACTGGCAAATATAGACCCTTCCTTTTTTTTTTTTTTTTCTTACATAGAAGGGTCAGATATCAAGTAACTTCTTACAGATAGTAAAATAATAACTTGAAACGTTTACCAGAATATGGATGTGCTATCCTTGGCTGAAGCAAGGTTTGATGCCACTTGTCAATTTTCTCCACCTCCCCACCTCATTTGTCTTTTTTAGAAATGTAGAGTAAATTATCTTTTATCTTTCCCATCTCCAAACCTCTTGTTCTCCTCCTTCCCTCTATTTACATCTTATTTACTGATGATACTGTTCCAAGATAGCAGCTGAACAAATTTATGTGTATAGCCTGAAGTCCCCTAATATTTAACATGTAGTCAATGATTTTTCACATTCTTGGTAAAGACATAGGATTAGCAAATTGCTTCTGTTCACTACGGCACTGACAATAGTCATATTTAAACCTCTGTGATGTTTCGCCAAGATAAATTTCACTGGTTGCAACAAATAAAACATGCAATGCTTGCAAAGTTCCACGGAAATGCTCTCTTACTAAAATTAAAAGAACCAAAATTAGTACCGCGTATAGAAGGGATTTTAACAAATATCTAAAATTGTACTCTGAGGTTATTTAAGCCAAACACTTGAAATCAGTCTCAACCATTCTTCTCTTACACTGGAAGTACAATTGGCAGAGAAGTCTTGTTGTAACTTTCAAATTTACTCATTCTACAAAAGTTTTTTGTGCCAGACCTGTCTTAAACCCAGGGGAAGTGATCATGAAAAAATACAAGGAAACTGATGTCATCATAGAAGTTAAATTCTAGTATGTGTGTCAGTTCTGAGGGTAGGGAGAAAGGAGCAATCAAATAAGTAAATTATACCGTAATTTGAGGAAAACCTAATCTTGAAGAAAGTGTATGGGGAGATCCAGAAAGAAGGGACTACCTTACTGCTCAAAGACCCAGAGGGGGATTAGAATCCAGGGATGAAGAATGACCTGGGAGTCCCTGGGTTTCTTGTATGACTGACATAAATGAGGTAAAGGTAGTAATGAAATGTTTACTGACATTTGAGGGCTTTTTTTCAGGAGCAAGAGAAACTCTAAGGCCTCATTCATTCTTGCCCATGATGCCCTGGAGGCCAGGGAAAAGCATCTCATTAGAGGCTGTAGAATTCTGAGATCCCTTCTGATCCTCTGACAGTGAAATTTCTTCCTCAGCTGTATACTTTCATCATACATCTCCCTGGCCCTATTTTGGTCCAAGCCCACAACAGCTTACATCATGACGTTAGTAAAGTGGACTTTACTTCTTAGAGTCCACTTTTTGACATATTCAGAGAAAAATAACAGAAAAATAAATCTGGCTAGCAGTGTATGGTTTTTGTTCCATACCTTCTTGGTCAAATTTATGAGCACATAATCTGTCCCCTCTGTTTAGCGTTATCTCCAGTAGTCCCTGCTCACATTTTATGTTCAAACAATGCAAAGCTGCTTTTAGTTCTGAGCCCAGAACACCCCACTTTAGTCGTACATGCTTTCTCTTGCCACTCCTTTGATGCATGTTGTTTTCTTCTTTTTTAATCACACCAAATTCTTTTCAACTTTCAAGACACAATTTCAGTGTCTTCACCTCCAGTGCACCCCTCATGAAGCCAATTAACTTGGTGCTGCTTCTCAGAACTACCATTCCACTTGGGGCACACATTCTGCATGATGCCCAGAGTGTCATGAACTACAAGGTCCACAAGAATAAGGATCATGCATTATACATCTAACACTTCTAAGGCACAGCAAGGTGTCTGTTCAACAAACAACCAAAACAAAAAAATTGATACAGGCTTCAGTAAAACTCCCTTGCTAATCCTAATTTCTTAACTGGAATGCGCAGAGTGATAAATTATTTTGAATTACCAATATTTATTATTTTCATTTGCCATCTAATTGCTTCAAAGAGAAGTAGTATTGTTATAAAGACATGAGGGGGAGAAAAGGAAAGATCCATGTTTAATTTTAATTTTAACTCCTAATCCCAGCTTTGATGGATGAAACAAAATATTCAACAAAAATCAGGTGCAAAGGTGAGGGCCATAGACTAGAAAAGGAAATTGAAGGGAAATAAATCCCACTTTTCCCCTTGCATCTAAAGGAGTGACACCTTGGGCAGAGACAATGCTTACCTTAGGGGAGAATAAGAAACAGAGAGTAGGGTCCTGACATGTGGTGACTTAGTCTAGAGCAGTGGTTCTCAGCCTTCCTAATGCCGCAACCCTTTATACAGTTCCTCATGTTGTGGTAACCTCCAACCATAAAATTATTTTCATTGCTACTTCATAACTGTAATTTTGCTACTGTTATGAATCGTAATGTAAATATCTGATATGCAGGATGGTCTTAGGTGACCCCCGTGAAAGGGTCGTCCTACCCCCAAAGGGGTCTCGACCCACAGGTTGAGAACCGCTGGTCTAGAGGATCAGGATCAGTCTCTGGGGACTGCCAAGTATTTTAAGGAATCAGCACAAAAGAGCCAGTGCTGCAGATCCTTCTTAGTATCTGAGAAAGTCAAAATCCCAAGGAGGGAAACTTCAGCCTGATTCTAGAGGGGATCTCAGAGTTTAGCCTAATTACAGACAAAGAAATTGAACTTTTTTTGTTTCCACACTTGTCAGTCAATGGCTAAGGACTTTGAAATGAGGGCAGGTAGATGTAAACTCCTAAGTAATTTTGGCTTTCTAATTTATGGACATAGCTTTAGTAGTTCAAGATTAGTTCTCCCGATAAAATTAGTAGATTCTGGCCACAAACAGAAGCCCTTAGAAACCTGAGAAGTCATGCACAGAGTGGCAGAAGGTCAATAAGAGAATCTGAGTGTCCATCACCTTAGAGTGGGTATGCCACATGTCATTGTACAGGAGGTATATGACATATCTCTGGTATCTCAATTTAAAACAGTTGTTTTAAAAATAAGCAAACGATATAAGATCTTGTTAGTCTCCAGAGAGTCTGAGACCTTTGTCAGACTCCAAAGCATAGCATTTCATTATGTGAACTCCCGGGTAACATTAAGTGGAAAAGAAGATAAACTGAGAGAGATTAATTTAATATTTACACTATGCCACAACTACACTAAACAATTTATATTCTTAATATCACTTAATATTTATACAAACTTATAGGGTGAGATTATCATTCCCATTTTGCAGAAAAGAATAATTTTAGTCTTAGAGAGAGAACTAACCTGCCCCAATGTTATACAACCAGGAATCAGTCACAAGTCTTTCTGATCCATAATTCTATGTCATTTCTATCACACTGCCTCCAGCCTCTCAGATAAGAAAATGAAAAGAGAATTGAGGAAGATCAAAACTGCAGTAAGCTTACTTTATAATTTTGCCTATGCCCAGGTTTTCTTGTTATAATGCAGATCACTTATTCAGCCTAATCAACTTATTTGATCATCAATTTATTCAACTAACTACTGAATGCCCACTATGTCCTAGCAGTATACTGAGCCCAATCACTTATAGGTAAATGGAGTTTACTTAGAAATTCCAGGAGTTGAATAATAAATAAAACCTCAAAGTTCTGCTTTACAAAGTTTCTATTTCCCAGTAGAGAGGAGCAGATAATGGATAAGTAATATGTAAACTATACAGCATGCTCGCTCTTGATAAATGTATGGCTATGGAAGACCTCACTGTTAGAAAGTTACTTGAGCAAAACTGAGAAAGATTTTCAGAGAGAAGGCATAGATCATACTAAGTACAAAGTTCCTGAAGCAAGAACAATCTTGATATGGCCAAAGAATTACTCACCATAGTGAATGAAGGGGGAGAGAGAGAAAGGAGGAGTGGCAGCAGTTGCATTCAGAAGATAACTGTACTTGGGTTGTAGCAGGAGGAGGTAAGAAAGGTGAGTAGACTTTTATTTTCACTCTTGGATTTAAAAACATTCCATTTTTTTATAGCAAAGGAGTGGCATGCTCTAACATTCTTTTTAAAATAATGTTTCCTGACACTGCTTTATTGACAACTTAACTGATTGGCAGGGATAAATGCATGACTCCACTTAAAAAGCTAACGCAAAACCTAGCCGTAAAATGACAATAATTCATATCAGAATAATATTGGTAAAGGTAAAGAGAAATCCTAGGATTCTACCTATTCTAAATATTGGTTTTGAATGAAGAACTAACAAGATTTTGAGATGTGGGATGTAAGAGAAAGAAAGGAGGCAAGGATGACCCCAAGTTCTCTGCGCTATGCAACTGAAAGAATAAGGCTATTATTTAATGGAAGAAATTCTAGAAACAGGAAATTATTGTATTGAGCAAGGAGGCAAAGGGCAGGTAATTCTCTTGCTAATTATTTGTGTCTCACCTTTACATTTCTTATAAAAATCCTTGATGATTGCAGAATAAGTAATGAACTTTCTTTGTGTTCCTTCTTTTTTCCTCCCTTTCTCTTCCTTCTGCCTTCTTTCCTCTTACTATACAACTTATCTCCATTTTCAGAGATCACCTTGTTATAATTGTGTAAGACAGAGGCTGACGAGAGCATTCAGGTAAAATGTCACTGAAGAGGAAAAATATCCTAAATGGAAGACTACCCTCAAAATCAAAGCAAGATGACAACAGTTATTATGGAGAACTATTAATTCATCATTTTTTTAGTAATTCAATTTTCTTGCTCTAGTTAAAGAGATAGTAAGAATTTTAAAGAAAATAGTCTTTTTACACCTATTTTCATATATACCATCTGATTTTAGAATATCAAGTTTAGCAAATCCATAAATGAAATTCACTGTATCAATAGAAGCAAAAACAATGACCATATGATCCTCTCAATAGATGCAGAAAAAAGCATTTGGCAAAATTCAGCATCCTTTTCTAACAAGAACATTTAAGAAAAATAGGTACAGGTCACACATTTCTTAAGCTAATTAAAGCCCATCTATGACAAACCCACAGCTAACATCATACTGAATGGAGTAAAACTAAAAGCTTTTCCACTTAGAACTGGAAACAGACAAAGATGTCTACTATCACCACTATTATTCAACATTGTGCTAGACGTTCTAGCTAATGCAATCAGGCAAGAGAAGAATATAAAGTGCATCCAAGGGACAAATTCTCACTCTTTGCTGATGATATGATCTGAGAAAATCCCAGACACTCAACTATAAAACTCCTGGAAGTAATCAGGAAATACAGTAATACCTCAGGGTATAAAATCAACGTCAATAAATCAATAGCCTTTGTATACACTAATAACAGCCAAGTTGAGAAGCAACCTCTCTTTGCAGTAGTCAAAGAAAATGAAATACCTAGGAATATACCTAACAAAAGAGTGAAATATATCTACAAAGAGAATAATGAAATCCTAAGAAGAGAAATAGCAGAAGACATTAACAAATGGAAGAACATACCATGCTCTAGGCTGGGAAGAATCAACATTATTAAAATATATGTACTTCCCAGAATAATCTAAAGATTCAGTGCAATCCCCATTAAAATACCAACATCATACTTTGAAGAACTGGAAAAAATAGTACTCCATTTTGTATGGAACCAGAAAAAAACCTGTATAGCCAAGGCTATTTTTAGTAGTAAAAACAAAGCTGGAGGAATCATTTTACTAGACTTCAGGCTATATTATAAGTCTACAGTAATCAAAACAGCATGGTATTGGCACAAAAATAGAGACATAGACATATGGAGCAGAATAGAAAACCAAGAAATTCATCAGTCTCTACTTGCTGTCTGATCTTCAATAAACCAAACAAAAGCATACAGTGGGGTAAAGAATCCCTATTCAAAAAATGGTGCTGGAAGAGCTAGATAACCACATGTAAAAGACTGAAAATCATCCCACACCTTTCACTGCTCACAATAATTGACTCAAGATGGATAACAGATTTAAATCTAAGACATGAAATGATACAAATCTTAGAAGAAAGTGTGGGGAAAACTCTTGATGACGTTGAACTGGGGAAAAATTTTATGACAAAGACTTCAGTGGCCATTGCAACTACAAGAATTAACAAATGGGGCTTAATTAAGATGAAAAGCTTCTGCACGGCTAAGGACACAAGTAAAGCATATAGACAACCTTCACAATGGGAAGAAATACTTGTAGTGTATGAATATGATAAAAGGTTGATAACTAGAAACTACAGAGAACTCAATAAAAAAGAGCAAATAATCACATCTACCACTGGGCAAGAGATATGAACAAACCTTCTCTGATGAAGACAGAAGAATGGCTGACAAACATTTGAAAAAATGCTCATCATCCCTGATCCTCAGAGAAATGCATATCAAAACTACCCTAATATGTCACCTAACCCCAGTAAGAATATCCCACATTACAAAGTCTCAAAACTGCAGATGTTAGTGTGGATGTGGAGGGAAGGAAACACTTTTACACTGTTGGTGGCACTGCATACCACTACAACCTTTTTGGAAAGAAGTATGGAGAATCCTCAAAGAACTCAAATAAGACCTCCCATTTGATCCTGCAATTCCATTAGAAGACATCTATCCAGAAGGAAAAAAAAAATCATTTTATCGCAAAAACATTTGCACTAGACTGTTTATTGCAGCTCAATCTGCAATCACCAAACTGTGGAAACAACCTAAATGCCCACCAACCCAGGAATGGATTAACAAGCTGTGTTATATATATACCATGGAATACTATTCAGCCATTAAAAAAGATGGAGACATTACACCTTTTGCATTAACCTGAATGGAGTTGGAGCATATTCTTCTTAGTAAAGTATCACAACAAAGGAGAAGCAAGAATCCAATATACTAAATTTTAATATGAAGCCAGTAGACAATCTAATACATGCCTACATTAGAGAAACATTTAAATCAACTAAAGGTTGCTGGTGGGGTAATAAGGGGGCAGGGCTGTGGGATGGATGTGCTCCCACCTAATGGGCACAATGTTAGGGTATATGGTACACCTCTTGGGGGCAGGACACAATTATAAGAGGGACTTTACCTAACAAACACAAACATTGTAACCTAACTCCTTGTACCCTCAGTTAACTTGACACAATAATTTTTTTTTTTTAATAATAATAAGTTTAAAAAAGATTATCAAGTTGACCAAATTATAAAACCCATTAGGTGGGAGCAGTTTCCAGAAAGAACAAAAAGATTACAAATTCAGTTCTTCTGACTCTCTCTTCATTAGTAATAATGAGCATTAGTGCACTCTATTATTAGAAGGGAAATGATAACTACAGGTTATTTTTCTAATATGCATTTTATATTTTTGACTTTTTGAATCCTTTTTGGAAACTGTTAATTTGCTATGCTTATACTGCTCCCTAAACTCAAAAATGTAAAAAAATAAAAATAGCTAAAAATAATGGGTCTCATAGAAACACATAAAAGTGGGATCTTCTGAAATCTTTTCATAAAATGTGAGATGCAGAGTATAAATCTTCTCTGGGCTCATTTGGCCATCCAAGGTCAAAAGCTATGTTGGCTCCCTTCCAAGCGGTCCACCCCTAGCCTTTGAGCCCTTTGGGTATCCTGTAGGTCAAGGCTTACGACTCCTAATGAGTAATGCAGCAGTACTCAAGCTTTTGCAGATGGGATGAGAATATCAAAAAGCACGCCTTTCTAATTACATGTATTAGCACTGGAATGCCTTCTAACATTTTAGGTGTGGGGGGGGAGAGGGCGGGTAGCAAACTGAAAAATCACATGGAAAATACAAATCTGCAGGGGCTGCCAAAGTTGTCCCAGATTCCAGCTTCCAGTCTGTCTCTGCCCTGTTCCGATGTTAGTATTGACAGCCAGTCTGCCTACCACCTGGTGATGTCAAAGCCAAGGTCAAGGCCAAACGAAGTGAACAAGCTGTCAGCCTAGCATAAGACAACAGGTAAGCACATCCCAAAGATGATAAGTAATTCTCCATAATTGGCAGAAATTTTAGACAGACTCTATAGGTCATGACATTAGTTAAAATCTATGGAATCATTTCCTTCTTATGCTCCCACAGGACAGCAGAAAAATCAGCACTTGGTGAAAGGTCGGCATTTTATGGACTGACTTCCACTCACCTACACATTTCAAATGCCTTTCTTTTTTTTAGACTTTACAACCTTTTTATTTTTAACTTGTTCTTTAAGAACAATGTATCAATTTGCTAGTTAGGACCTAGGCAACACATGATTTTGAGCAATTGCAGTCACAGTCTCAAACCATAATAAACTAATTGAAGAAAAAAGTTGAAAACTAATTCTTATCCATTATCTTGTTCATAAAAACTTTGTGGCTGAGAAATACAGCAATAAATTTGCTAAGTGGGTTTCAACTCTGAAATACAATTAAAATGGGGAACTAGAGAGCCACAATTTTGAATGAGGTCAAGTATCTTAGGTGAATTAAATTATGTATGAAAATATCATAGATTTTATACAACAATAATACTAATAATCATTAAATTCTTCTTATCTTCCAACCTCTATGCTTTTATTTAAGTCACAAAACAAACATTTTCAGTGAGTTGGTGTATTTGGCTACTTAAGGAAGGTAGTGAATGTGGGCATCAAAATTAGATTTTTCAGACTGAGAAGTCATTTATTTTAATGCTGTAATACTGTTCCACAATTGACTCTGAAAAGATAACCAAAGTATTGAAGGAACATAAAGTGAAATGTGGTTTGTGGAAAAAAAATTAACAACAATAATCTAAGGAAAAGGGTAATTGGGTAACGCTGCCTTCTGTGTGTAATTTACATTATAATTTAATTATGTGTAAGTCCTTTTTTCCACAAATTTCAGGATCTAAATTCTGGTACACAAGAAAGACGTTTTCCCTGTTAGTACAAATACTGCTTAGACATGTATACTCACACAAAGGTATATATACATACATACACACAAACACACATGCATGCGCACACATGTGCACATATATACATACAAACCCGTAACAAGTGGATAAACATACGGTTCATACAAAGTGAAAAAGAAGGATCATTTTCAAATATAAGTTATACAAGCATACTTCTGCTGGATCATAATTGAAAAACTGCTAGTAATGTCAGAGTTCCCTAATTAATTAGTATAGATGAATCAATCCTAAAGCTATTTTGGATATGTTCAGAGCTTGAATAAATGTGTTAATGATGTTGGGAACCAGAATTCTCACTGTGAAAGAAAAGACATATAGACATGAAATGGAGAAAGGCAAGAAAAAAAAGTGGGGATGAATTGAAATTTGAGTTTTCTGTGTAACTCTTGATTTGTAAAATGTGTGTGACTGTGTATATGCTTGGATCTGCCCACATGGATATGTAAGCTGATAGGTAATGCTTATGAGTGTGTTCATGTGTATATTTTCTAGCTCTAGCGGCTGAAAGGGCCTGAAAGCAATGATTCCAAAGTAAAAATAAGATAGAAAGTAATCATATTATATCTTTAATATTACTCTCCATTAAAAAAAAATCCTAGGTTCCTTGGTAAGTGGCTTATTCCTGGGCCAAGACAAAAGAGGTAGAAATTAGACTGGGGACATTTTATTATACTAGAGTGTAGGTGTACACACAAAACGTTATTTAGGCCCATCACAGAGGCAATGGAAACAGCTTGAATGATCTCCCACTGGCAAAAATCTAGGTTTCTTTGAACATGAAAATAATTAAGAATATTAATAATTTATAAATTTCAAAAAAGGTAGATAAATGTGGGAGTGAGAAGGAAGATCTTCTGCCCACACTAAAATACTAAGAATGAACTAGTAGTAAAGATTGATGCAGATAAGAATCATTAAACCATCATCAGGGGAAATTTCCATAAGAAGGTATGTGGCCACATATTTTTAGTAACATTCTAAATAACTTTTAGTAACATTCTAAAAATACTTTGGGTTTTTTACTTTTTAGATTTTTTTTAATTTTTATTTTACATTCCCCCACTCAATGGTTCTGCTAGTCTCAAAAGATATGTGTATTCAGATGAGAATGAATATCTGTAGGGGTGGGATAGCAGTTAAGAATCTTTATTTTTTTTTCTTTTTTAAAGTTTTTTTCTTTTTTTAATTTTTTTTTATTATTAAATCATAGCTGTGTACATTAATGCGACCATGGGGCACCATACACTGGTTTTATAGACCATTTGACACATTTTCATCACACTGGTTAACATAGCCTTCCTGGCATTTTCTTAGTTATTGTGTTAAGACATTTA
>CAUYPK010162537.1:0-68891 GCA_963574355.1 Loris lydekkerianus | reverse complement strand
TTTTCAACATCTTTAACTGGATTTCCTAGAACATATATTATTGCTCATGATCTCAAACTTTTCACTGCCTGCTTTACATATCTTTTTTGTTCAAAACTGAAGACAAAATAGAGAACACAGAAATAGTAGGGCTTTTATTCCAAATACTATTTTTCCATGAGTGTAACTATCTTTCAGAGGAAACTTTCTGAAATATTTGGACAAAAATACATGCAATTTTCATAACTAAACTTGTAACTGACCCTTGCTTAAATAAGTTTTTTTTTTTTTTTTTTTTTTTTAACTTAAATAAGTTCTTCCATAGCTCAATGCCTATATCTCAAAACAAGGCCGTGCGTTTCAAAGCACAATTACGGATTAGGTTTGTTGGCTTTCAAAAAGTCATTTTGACAGTGTATAGTGTTTTAAGGGTACAAAAAGAAATCAGATTCCCTTATTCAATTGTATTATTCTTTGCAGAGAAATAACTTTTGGTTTCATAAGCTTTTTAAAAATATTGGTTGCTCTTTTCTTCTTTCACATATTTCTCATTATTTTCTTCCTTCTACTTACTTTACATTTAATCTGCTCTTCTTTTCCTACTTTGTAAAGGTAAAAACTTAAATCATTGATTTCAAATCTTTTTTCCCTTTTAGAAAGAGCATTTGAAATAACAAATTTCCCCCAAGTATTGCTTTAACTCCATCCCACAAATTTTGATATGTTGTGATTTAATTTTCATTTAATTCAAAATATTTTCTATTTTCCTGTGTGATTTCTTCTTTAAAGTATGTCTTATTACAAAAGCGTGAAGTTTAATTTCCAAATATTTGGAGAATTTCTTCCATATAGTTCTGTTACTGATTTCTACTTTGCTTCTACTGTAGTCACAAAACATACTCTCCATGATTTTAATCTTTTTAAATTTACTGAGACTTTTCCTATAGGCCAGAATATGGCCTATTTTGGCAAATGTTGCAAACACACTTTAACAGAATAGATTTTCTGCTACTAAGAGTAGTCTGTAAAAAATCAGTTCAGTCAGGTTAGTTGATACTGTTTTTCAAATCTTCCAATTTTTTTCCTATTCTATCAATTCTGAGTGATGAGGAGTAATAAAATCTAATTAATTATGGGTTTATCTATTTGTTTTTATTTCTTTTATGTTTTGCATTACATATTTTGAAGCTGTTAAGTCTGCACTGATTTAAGATCTGAATGTCTTCTTGATTAATTGACACTTTTAGTGCCATCCCTAAGCCATAGCCACAGACCTGTACCAGTCTGTGGCCTGTTAAGAATTGGGCCACACGGCAGGAGATGAGCAGCAGGCAGATGAGTGAAGCTTCACCTATATTTACAGCTGCTCCCCATTGCTGGCATCACCACCTGAGCTCCGCCTCCTGCCACATCAACTGTAGTGTGAGATTCTCATAGCCTTGTGAATTCTACTATAAACTATAGATTCGAGGGATCTTGGTTGCATGCTCATTATGAGAATCTAATGTACCCCCACATCCCCAGACTATGAAAAAATTGTCTTCTACAAAACTGGTCTCTGGTGCCATGAAGGTTGGGAACCAGTGAGCATAGTGGCTCATGCCTATAATCCTAGTACTCTGGAAGGCCAAAGCAGGAAGATCACTTGTGCTCAGAAGTTAGAGACCAGCTTCAGCAAAGTGAGACCCTGTCTCTACTAAAAACAGAACAATTAGCTGGGCATTGTGGCCCGTGCCTGTAGTCCCAGCTACTCAGGAGGCCAAGGAAGGAGGATCACTTAAGCCCAGGAGTTTGAGGTTGCTAGGAGCTAGGCTGACATCATGGCACTCTAGCCTAGGGCAAAAGAGTGAGACTCTGTCTCCAAAAATAAAAAGTTTGGGGACAGTTGCTCTATTAGATATCTACTGCTGTGTATCAAATTACTCCAAAACATAGCAGTGGAAAAAGAACAAAGATTGGGTGGCGCCTGTGGCTCAGTGAGTAGGGCACCAGCCCCATAGAGTGGTAGGTTCAAACCCAGCCCCGGTCAAACTGCTACAAAAAAATAGCCGGGTGTTGTGGTGGGCACCTGTAGTCCAGCTACTTGGGAGGCTGAGGCAAGAGAATTGCCTAAGAGCTGGAGGTTGCTGTGAGCTGTGACGCCACGGCATTCTACCAAGGGCGACAGAGTGAGACACTGTCTCTAAAGAAAAAAAAAAAAAGAAAAAAGAACAAAGATTTATTGATTCTGAGGGTCAGAAAATCTGGGGTAGCTTAACTGGGTGGTCTGCCTCAGAGTTTCTCGTGAGGGGGCCATTAACACGTTTGCTGGGGCTGCAGTATCTGCTCCCAAGATGGCTAACACACAGGCTCCAGGTCAGAGGCCTCAGTTCCTCACCATGCAGACCTCTCTTCATGAGATGGCAGCTCACCTCTCCCAGAGCTATTGGCTGAATAAAGAGCAACTAAGTCAGAAGCCACAATATCTTTTATCTCTCCCACCATATTCTGTTCCTGAGTTACAAAGCCCAATCCACATTCAAGGGGAGAAGAATTAGACTCCGTATCTTAAAGAAAAATCAAACTATTTAAACACATGCTTTAAAATCACCACAACCTTCATGAAATGCCATCTTTAATGCTGGTTGTATTTCTTGCTCTCAATCTACTTTGTCTGATATTGATATAGCCAGTAGCCACTACAGCTTCCTTTTAATTAGTATTTGCATAGTTTATGTTTCTTTATCCTTTTAGTTTTAACCTGTGTCTTTATATTTTAAATGCATAAGTACCATATAATTGTAGGTGGCAAATAGTTGGGTCCTGCTTGTAGATGGCATAGATAATTTATTTTTTCCATCCTGACTCCTTTAAATGGATTAGTCAAACCATTTATACTTAACATAAAATTACTGATGGGGTAAGCTCAAATATAGTACCTTGATATTTTTTATTTGTCTCATCACCCCCCCCCCATTTTTCCTTGCTCCCTCTTTTTGGGGGCTGAATATTTTATTATTTCATTTATCCATTTGTGTTTTAAATATACCCCTTTATTTCTTCATTAGTATTTACAATATGCATTTTTAATTTAACACAGTGTACAGGGTGAGCATCCCTAATATAAAGATCCAAAATACTAAATACTCCAAAGCCCCAAACTTTTGATACCAACTGATTCTCAAAGGAAATGCTCAATGAGGCATTTCAGATTTTGGACTTCAAATTAGGAATGCTCATTTGCTAAGTATACCACAAATATTCCAAAATGCAAAAAAAAAAAAAAAAAAAATACAAAATCCCAAACACTTCTGGTCCCAAACATTTTGGATAAGGGATGCTTAACTTGTATCTTCAAATAATATAAGAATACTTCACACATATTTCAAGAAATAAGGGGAACCTCCAGGCTTAAGGCAAAACACGGCCTTCTGGGTCCTGAAGTGTGGTCTTTTGACTAAATCTAAATTTTACAGAACAAATCCTTTTATTAAAACGGGTGCAGGAGAGAAAGATGAAGCTATTCTTGCCTCCTTTGGTGCTTAAAAAAAAGAATCTTGACATCAAAAGGCCATAGGTTCTTCCCTGATGAATAGGGAAAGAAGTCTTTTGTATTTACCCATATATTCACCACTTCCAATGTTCATTATTCCTTTGTATATATCTAAGTTTCCATCTGGGACCTTTTTTCTTCAGCCTGAAAATTTTCCCATTACATTTCTTGGTGGGAAGGTCTGCTGGCCATGAATTCTCTCAGCTTTTATTAGTTTGTAAAGATCTTGGTTCTGTCTTCATCCGGTATATTACTTTATATCGGCTGTTTTTTCCTTTAGCATCTTAAACATGTTATTCCACAGGCTTTTGCCTGCCAAATAATCAAGGGAAGATAACATTTATTGAACACTAAATACCTTTATCTGTTACTTAATCCTTGTAGCAAACCCACAAACTAGAAACTATTATTATATCCATTTTACAAATAAGGAAACTGAATACTTGAAGGTTTACACTATTATCCAAAGTCATTCAGCTGCTATACAGCTGAGATCTAAACACAGGCAATCTAATTCCAGAGCAATAGAGATTTGCTGGCTCACCATAGCATAGTGGTAAAAAGCCTAAGCTCTGGAATCACAAAAGGAAACACCATTAATTCTGCCTACTGAGGTCAAGGAAGAGATAACATTTGGGTTATGCTTAAAGGATGAATAAAATTTCTCCATGCAGAAATGGGGAAAAGCAACCATGAAATGACCTAATTAAGACAGGGGAATGAAATGGCAATGTGTGTTCAGGGTGCTGAGACTTTCATGATGAGGTTATAACATAAAATCGCTGGGAGCCTGGGAGGGATGAAGCTAGAAGTCAGTTGGGGTCATTTCTAGCACGACCTTTATGGGAGTATATATTTCATACTGTATTGTAATACATTCCAAACTTTTTCATGTTATAGCACACAAAGAAAATAATGTTTGTATAGCATACTACAGTGAATAGATGCACCTGCTTGTTGCTGGAGTCTACTGGGGGCTGGAGGAGCCCACTGGGATGGAGGAAGCCCAGGATCTAAGCCCAGGATTGGCTATGGAGTGTGATGAAGACAGCAAGGGTTCCAGTTTAGATATATAAAGGATGAGGAGATATGCCGTGACAGGAGATGACAGGAGATAGAGAACTGAAGCTAGGGGCTGGGGAGAGAGAATGAGTTTAACACCAGATATGCTGAGTCAGGGGCCTGCAAGACATTTGCAACACTTTGTAATACCTTACTGGGAAGCAGGAGGAAGGTCTTACCTATTACCTGACTCATCAACTTATACTGTTCAAAATCCTTGTTTTCTTATCTTACTTATTACCCCTACTGTTGTTTTTAAGCCATCTGCCCAGTATCCAAAAGATGCATAAAAAAGAAACACTGTTGAACATGCCTGGGAAAATGTATCTATAAGTATAGGGGAGAAAGTAGAAGGATTAGAAGGAGCTGGAGTGGAAATTATCAAATTTTTATAAAAGGTGACAAGAGGTGCTTCTGGTTGACCTTTATATAAAGCAGTTTTTAAAAGTTAAAGGGAATAGATAGTAGCCAAATAATTGGATTTACGAGGCATTAGGGAAGGTAGAAGGCAATTGTGCAACACTGGAATTTGACCAGGCCATTGCAGTCAAGTAGATAAATGTACAAGGTGCTTACAACTACCTGGAATGTAAAAATGTCTGTTTTCTTGTGGATTAAAACAGAACTTCAAATCACATTGACTTTCATTTCTCCTATTCCTTAATTCTGAATGTAATCAATGACACTTAAGTAAGTGGTACAAGTGGAGGAGAGAAAAGATAATATCCACTAAGTATATAAGAGAAAAATCTTTTAATTAGTGATTTTGAAATAGTTTAACATGTGTATTTACAACTGCAGCTTTGTAGAAAGAAAGCATGTTGAAAATATACCAACATTTAGTTTATGTTTTCACAAGTATAATCTGACTATCTCATAATTAAGTACACAGAGCTCAAAACAGCCAGCACTACAGAGAGCTTCGCTGACTGTTAAACATTATAGCAGAGGTTGAGAGATATTTGCTAATGACTACCATAAAAGGAGCAGATGACTAAGAACAGAGAGGATGTGTGACTAAAAAGTCCCTCTACGGTTCTTTGAAAATTCCCTGAATAACTAGGCATGCCAAATGTGGTCTGTCATAAAATTATTCAATGTTAAACTCTAGTTAGACAACAAATATCTGCTTTGCCCAAAGGATAAAGCCCTTGTATAAATCATTCAGTTGTAAAATGCCAAAACAAGACCGTCAATAAATGAAAGTGTTAATTAAATTAAAGTGTGGCCCAGAGTTCAAACACTGCTGACTGGATTGGACTCACTCCACCAATAAATTCAATTCCTAGGAGTAAGATGGCTATGCAGGGACCAGACACACTGAGCCACTTCTGTTCCCTCTTACACTTGAAAATGTACAGAAAGCACCATTTCTCACAGATCCTTGGACACCGTGGAATAATCCCAGGTAGCATCTCACAGCCTACCTTTGGTAAATCTGCCTTGTCACGCCACAGGCCAGTGATTCTCAACCAGTGTGCCATGAGAGGGTCTTAGGTTGCCCCCCAGATTTTTAAATATCACTAATTAAATTATTTTTGAAGGAAATTCAAAGCACAGTTAAGTATATTCTTTTTTTTTACTCTTTTTTCTTTTTGACCAACATAATTTAAGTGTGCCATGCAAGTTTAACTATAGGTTCAAGTGTGCCATAAGATAAGAAAGGTTGAAAAACACTGCCATTGGCTTATCACAGCTACACCAAAGCTGCAAATAGAAAAAGTCTCAGTATACATTTGGAAATGTATCATACTTCTCTTATATACACAACTGTCTCTGAATCTGCTAACTGGCACAATCGATCTTCCAAAAGTATATTACTTTTCCTCCAAATAGTAATTCCAAATTATGTAATAATGTTAGTAGTTACCATAGTTATGTAAACAACATCATTTAATCCTCAAACTCCCTTAAGTTCATGAGGTAGGTTTCATTTCAGATGGGGATATGTAGCAACGTCAAACCTATTTATTTATTTTTGTTTAGGTAAGGTCTCACTCTGTCTCCTTGGCTAGAATGCAGGGGTATCATCATAGCTCACTGCAATGTCAAACTCCAAGGCTCAAGTGATCCTTCTGCCTCAGCCTTCCCAGTATAGGTCCCCATCACTATGCCCCACTAATTTTTCTATTTTTTTGTAAAGATTGGGAGAGGCGGGTCTTGCTCTTGTTCAGGTTGGTCTGAAACTTCTGGCCTCAAGTAATCCTCATACTTCAGCCTCCTAGAGTGCTAGTATTACAGGTGTGAGTCACCATATCCAGACCTAAGGTCAAATTCTTTAAGCTCAGAGTGAAATTCAAGTTTGTCTAATTCCAAAACCCATGTTTGTTTCACTACACTACATTGTTTTTTGATATTTTTCTGTCTGCTAAAGGATACATTACTGTCATTCGTGGGAGAAAAATGTATTGAGCAACTAGTGACTCAAATGGGGAAACAGTTTTGAATGACTTTAGGACTGTCTCCTAACACATAGCAGTGACTTTTTAATCCCATGTGACTGAGGGTTGGATTTTTTTTTTTTTTTTTTTTTTTTTTTAGTTTTATATTTTTGGCTTTCCTAGTGTAAACTACTATCTAGACCTATAAGTATGTCTACAACACTCTATCAGATTCCCCAATATATAGTCTCCTTTGTAAAATACACATCTTTACCATGCATGAATCTTGCATACTTAAGAACCCATGTTCCGTGCATATTCAGTCAAAAAGAAACAACTCTTTATTCCTCTATACAGCTTGCTTTAATTCAAGATCATTTAGTTAAAAATGAAGAATGGGCTCGGTACATGTAGCTCAGAGACTAAGGCACCAGCCATGCACACCAGAATTGGTGGGTTCGAATTCAGCCTAGGCCTGCCAAAGAGCAACAACTACAACCCAAAAATAGCCAGGCATTGTGGTAGGTGCCTGTAGTCCCAGCTACTTGGGAGGCTGAGGCAAGAGAATCACTTAAGCCCAAGAGTTTGAGGTTGCTGTGAGCTGTGACGCCACAGCACTCTACCCAGGGCAACATAGTAAGACTCTGTCTCAAAAAATAAATAAATAAATACATAACATAAAATGAAGAATGAAACTTACTTTCCTTATTGGGATTTTATTATTTCTTCTACCTAGTAACTGATATACAGTGAGAAAGAACAGATTTACTAAAAAGGCATTTTAATTTTCTGAAACAATAAAATTAAAAATGGCATTCTGCTTTAGTGAAAGAATGCAGAATCCATTTATATACCATGATCACAGAGGCTTTTGTTCCATCTATTCCCCATTTTCCATACTTTTCTTTGAGGACCAGCCCTGCCTTTTTTCTCAGTACAGATGATTCCATTCTCAGTGCCAGAAATGGCTACATGACCTAGGCCTGGCCAATCAAAGTACTCCATGCCCCTTGCCACAGTGATTGGTTCACAGATATATACACATCCCAGGGCAGGCCAAAGAGATTCAATGCCAACACTTCGCACAAACTATTGGGGAGGAAGTGCCTTCTTTCTGCCTGGGATGCTAAAACTGTGAGACTATTGAGTCCAGCTGTCTTTGGTACCACATAGGGACAATGCATCTAAGAACGAAGATACCACAGAGTAAACAATGAAGAAAAGTGGGGAAAAAACACATTCCTGATACTATTATTTTAGCAGCAGCAGATTCAGGGACTAGTAAGGTCTTACCAGCCTATCCCTGCCATGTGGCCTTACTTTGACATAAGCCACCCAGCTCCCTTGACTCCTGGTTTCCAGACTTCCTGACAGTGCTGGGAGCATTTGATACCTTTTCTGGTTTAAGTACACCACAGTCAACTCCCAATTTTGCAAACAAGAACTTTAGCTAGTCCAATGGGCAAATAATTTTAAGATCTTCCAGTGGAGAAGGTCTGCCTAGAAAAAAGATACATCCGACTAAGTAACAATCTAAAAAAAGTAACAAATTAAGAAAAAAGAAATTATAAAAATATGAGTATATGAATATATAATTCACAAAAGAAGACTAATAGTCAACATGTACATAAAGGTATCGAAATTAATGAAAGGAAAATCAAAATAAAAAACCAAACAACATAGAAAGATACAGCTTCCTAAAACATGGGAAGGCAAAACCATTTCTGAAATGTCTACCATTAAAACCTTAGCACCTGGTATGTAGTAGACCCTCCATTACTAATTAAACGAGTGAATCAGATCAGGAAAAACAAACAGAACTTCTCATGAACTGTTGGTAGGAGCACACAGTGGCAGAGACATTGGAGAGCAATGCACTTAACCTCCTATAGATACATGTGCAAAGATGTAAATTTACCTGATGTTTCCAGAAGCATACTGCTTAGGAGAGTACAAATGAAAAACAAGACAAATACCAGCAATAATGACTTGCTGAATAAACTATTATACATCCATTCACACTGGAATAATATGCTATCATTTAAAAAGACAATCTATATTAACATGGAAAGATCTCCATGACTGAAAATAACAGAAAGTAAAACAGCATCTAAAGTGTGATTTGGTTTATGTGAAGTTATTTCTATATAACCCTAGCAGGAGGTAGGGTCTAGATTCTTATTCATTATGATTGATGCCAATGGATTCTGAGTGGAGGGGAGGGTTTATACTTTTATGGTTTGAATCTGTTGCACAAACATGTATTATCTTTATAATCAGATAGAATCATAATTAAGACCACACACACACACACACACGCACATGCACATACACAGAATAAGTGCAATTTCCAAAGGAATTAAATTTAATAGGAAGTCAGTTAAGACAAAATAATTATAATCTTATTATTATGTCAATATAAGCCTAAAAATTTATAAATTTGACCTAAGAGGGAATAAAATCCCCCCTTTTTATTTCAGAGATGTAAGACCCAAGGGAAAGGCCTAGGCTAGACCAGCAACCAACATGAAGCATCCTAAGAAAATAACTTGTTTTGTATTATAATTGATGCTTTTCTGAATTTAACCCCAAAAGCAAATGAACTAAGGCCATCAAGAATTGTTCAGATGGCTGTTACATCAATTCTAACCAGTGAGAAAAGCTACACTTGAAAACACATTAAAAATGCAATGGGATTCTTTTTTCCAAAATCACTATATCTTATTTTGATACACACTCAAACATACTCACCTACTACTTATCCCCAAATCCTCAAACATATAATCGATTTTAAAAGTAGTAAGCCAAATGCCTGGCATGTACAATGAAAGGCAAGACTGATACCAGGAAGAGGTAATGTAATACAAGCTGTCAGTCTAGTACAGTAAATAGTTCCACCAGTGCATCTGAAAGTCTTTTTTCAATGGCCCGTAACATCTGAGATATTTAAATTGTTAAGCATTCTATCTTTGAAACAGAAACTTCTCTCTTGGGTATCATAACTAATACAATTAATTAAATCTAAATTAACTTTGTAAATTCTCCTACTTCTTTAAAAATTAAGATATATGGGACTCTAAGCATGTTAAATCCCAATTCAAAAATTACATACTCAGGTATAAACAATCTAGCCTTGTGGTTAAGGCCCTGGAGGAAGAAGGTATAAATACCAATCCTGGCTCTGCCACCTACTAGCTATGAAGTCCCAGGCAAGTGACTTAACCACTCTGTGCCTCAGTTTCTTCACCCATAAAACAGAGGTAATAATAAGACCTACTTCATAGAGTTGTAATAATTAATCTATGTAAGGCACTTAGAACTGATCCTACCATAAAAAATGCTCTATAAACATCAGCTATGATTTCAGGGCATGGATGTTTCTAGTACTCAAATGCTGTGGGACAGCCCTGGAACTAACCAAACTAAGTTTAAATTTTTAGGCACTTATTATTCAAACTCATTATTGTTCTAACGTTTTTTTTTTTTGTTTTTTTTTTTTAAGTAACAAAAAATGAATTTCACTTCTTTGATGTACTATTAAACTAAGCCCTAACTAAGTATTATCCATAAAGTTATACAGTACAATTATTTCAAAGAGCTCAGAGGCTTAATCTAGTTACTTATTTTCTGAGCCAAAATGTGGTAATTTTTTTCAAATAGATAATTTCTAAATGTGGACATGTTTATCAGCTGCAAGTTCTGTTCTAAAAAAAAAAAATCTTTGACAGATACACTTCAAAGAAGTGGTAATGAGAAGTTTATGCCAGTAATTACTACAAATTTGAAAGGGACCACTGAAAAATCTGAATACAAAAATTCCAGTAAAGGTTCAGCACCTGTAGCTCAAGTGGCTAAGGCACTAGCCACATATACCAGAGCTGGAGGGTTCGAATCCAGCCTGGGCCTGCCAAACAACAATGACAACTACAACCAAAAAATAGCCAGGCATTGTGGCAGACGCCTGTAGTCCCAGCTACTTGGGAGGCTGAGGCAAGAGGATCACTTAAACCCAGGAGTTTGAGGTTGCTGTGAGCTGTGATGCCACAGCACTCTACCCAGGGCGATAGCTTGAGGCTGTGTCTCAAAAAAAAAAAATAAAAAAATAAAAAATAAAAAAATTCCAGTATGAAAAATTGACCACTTTTCAGATGCATTGGTTTTTTTCCCCCTACTCTATCAAAATGAAGCTTCTTTCTTCTCATCACTTTATCATCCCATTTTAATTTTTATTTATTCATTTATTTATTTATTTTTTGAGACAGAGTCTCACTCTGTCACCCTGTGCAGAGTGTGGGAGCTCAGAGCAACCTCAACTCCTGGGTTCAAGCATTCCTATTGCCTCAGCCTCCTGAATACCTGGGACTACAGGTGCCCACCACAAACGCCTGGCCATTTTTTTAGTAGAAACAGGGTCTCGCTCTTGCTCAGGCTGGTCTCCAACTCCTGAGCTCAAGTAATCCACCTGCCTTGGCCTCCCAGAGAGTTAGGATTGCAGGCATGAGCCACCACACTGGGCCTATCACTCCATTTTTAGCCACTGTTTCGTTTCATCGACACACCATCAAATTTCCTTTCATTGCACCTTTGAATAGGAATGGTCTTTTAAAACAAATGTCTCTCTCTGTCCCTTTCTACAAAAAATTATGAGGCCTAAAATCTGACAAACTCATCAGAGTCTGCCTTTAACACATTCAGCACCATTGATTTTGGTAGAGACAATTCATGTAACTTACATTTACTAGGAATCTACCACATCCCAACATATTTATCATTTATTTTAGCCCACAGACCATGATTTTGTGTCTTGATAGGTGCATTTGTTTTGATCTGTGCTTTGAGAGAGACTCCTTTTGGGCAGGCTCATTTTTTTTTTTTTTTTTTTTTGCAGTAAAATTTTTAAACAAACAAGCAGCTCTTTCATCTAGTCCTTGATTTGAAAGTCAACTAAGTGCTCGGCATGGTGAATCACAGCTGTAATCCCAGCACTCTGGGAAGCCAAGGCAGGAGGACTCCTTGAGCTCAGGAGTTTAAGACCAGCCTGAACAAGAGCAAGAATAAGAGCAAGGCCCCATGTCTACTAAAACAGAAAAAAATTAGGGTGGCGCCTGTGGCTCAGTGAGTAGGGCACTGTCCCCATATACTGAGGGTGGTGAGTTCAAACTTGACCCCGGCCAAACTGTAACAAAAAATAGCCAGGAGTTGTGGCGGGCACCTGTGGTCCCAGCTACTTGGGAGCTGAGGCTAGAGAATCACTTAAGTCCAAGAGCTGGAGGTTGCTGTGAGCTGTGACACCACAGCATGCTACCAATGGTGACAAAGTGAGACTCTGTCTCTAGAAAAGAAAAAAAAAGAAAAAACTTAACCGGGGATTGTGGTGGGTACCGGTAGTCCCAGCGACTTGAGAGGCTGAGACAGGAGGATCACTTAAACCTAGGAGTTTTAGGTTGCTGTGAGCTAGGTTGATGCCATGGTACTCTGGCTTGGGCAACAGAGTGAGACTTTGTTGGAGAGAAAAAAAAAAAGAAGTTCAATCGAGATCATCTACGGGGCCACAGCCTAAGCTCTAGTAAAAGTTTGACCTTGTGATATAAGTTGTAGTCTAACATATCACATTTGGGATTCATTACAGACCATTACAATAACTAACAATAACTTCTAACAGTACTGACAAAACTATGAGGTAGATGCTATTTTCATGCTGACTTTGCAGATGGAAATTGGAGGAAAAGAGAGAGTTTAAGTAACATGACCAATACTGATGTTATTTAAACCTGAGTGGTCTGAGCGAGGTCCATACTGTTAACAACTGCATTATAATTATATTCACTCAAAGATAATTTTGGGCAAGCAAGAAAGCACTATCATGCATTTCATTCACTCAAATTCAATTATATGTGCTCAGTTTAAAAAGGAATACTAGAAAATAACAATTTAGCTAGTATATGCCATTTCTTGTTTTATTCATTGTATGCCTACAAGGACAGAGATGGAAAAGTAATTCTTTTGCACTCTCACTCGATTTCAGTACTTAAGTACCCCTCCTTAATGACCCGAGTACTTTTCCTTAATGAGAGTATTTAATTAAGCTGAGTGTGGCTTTAGTGTTTAGCGTCGCATTTTTCATATAACATTAATTATATACAAGTCAACTATTTCATCTAGTGCTCAATTGAAGAAGATTATTGCACTGCTGCTGGGGAAAACTGGCTCTCTGTGGAGATGGAATGTCATTCCCCACTGTGCACCTTCCTCAGAGATTTATAAGAGCAATTTTGACCAAATGCGATTTTTGCCTTACATGCTAAGTTCAAAACCTATCTCAGGCCTTAGAAGCAGCTCCACTGCATGCATCAGCACTACACACGTTACTCTAATAACAGTGAGTAATGGAGACCAGATAATTACAGAATGCAGTTGACGCTCTTCTAGGCCATCACTGTGGCCTTGCAGTCTCTTATTTTCCTCATAGCAACTCTTCATTTTCCCTCCACTCTCCACAAAGTCTCAAATAGATGCATGTCCTACTCATAGCTAACAGTTGACAATACCACTTGCTGTATTTTGCCACATATATAATGTGCTCCCATGTATAATGTGCAAACACATTTTTGGCCCAAACTTTCAGGAAAATGGCCCTCAAGAAAGTGGCCAGTTCTCAGCTGGAAGGGACACTTCTGCGGAGTGCTAACGTGATCGTACCACCTTCCCACAGCCTCGGGCTCTACGAAGGCTGCTCCTTCCCTCTCTTCTAGGAGCCCTTCCTTCCCTGCAATGTTGGGGGCTTTGGCCTAGATGGCCATGAGTTTGGTCAGTGGACTGGAGCTTCTGGGGCTGCTGAGCCTGTGGACAGGCAGGTGGGTTCCTGAGG
This sequence comes from Loris lydekkerianus, assembly GCA_963574355.1. Lineage (NCBI taxonomy): Eukaryota > Metazoa > Chordata > Mammalia > Primates > Lorisidae > Loris > Loris lydekkerianus. The sequence goes on along the minus strand of CAUYPK010162537.1, from coordinate 55,069 downwards.
TCTCTGCAGGGTTCCTGATCCCCTTCACATAGCTGGGCCTCAGGCCTTTGTCCTTTCTCCACATATCCATGACCCACCTCACTAGAAACACCATCATCCTTTCCCCTGAACATGATGCTTGGTAGAGGCTGCTCCAGCCCACTCCCACTGGATCTCAGATCCTCTTAGACTAGAACTTGGTGTATCCTGCAGGCCCAGATGGAAGCGCGTGGTGGCCCTAGGAGGCCTGCTGGGCTCCCCAGCTCCCAAGCCATACTAGCCATGTATAATATACATTCTTATTTTTCCCCGAAAAATTTGGCAAAAATGTGCACATTATACACAGCAAAAATGTGGTAACTTTATAAGAAGATAGGGGGCATGCAACATCAGTTCTATTTACTTCACTTTCATCACAAAGCCCTGTCTGTATCTTTATCCAGCCCATCCTGCAGTAATTTGAAATTTAGTCACCACTTTACTAAAACTGATTTCTCAAAAGCTACTGATAACCTGCATGCTAGATTCAGTCACTTCTTAGTCTTCATCATTCTCTTACCCCCTACCCCCCACAGTGATTCTCAACTTTGGCTCCAAATTAGTAAAAGAATTTTACAAAGAGAAATACTGATACCAGGACCCCACCACAGATTCCAGTTTAGCTGGTCTTAGGCTGGCAGAGGCACAGACACTTGCCTAAAGCTCCCAGAACGATTCTGATGTGCAGAAGGTCAAGAACCACCACTCTGCAACATGGACTCTACTCACGAACTCACCCCTTCTATTTGAAATTCTTGGTTGCTGTGATACCTCATTTGCTGGGTATTTCTATTTCTTCTTACTGGTCCTCTTCAGTATCCTTGTCGAGAGTCTCTTTTCTCTAATTCCACGTGTTCTGTCAGTTGTTCATTTCCCACTCAACCATTAATTAAGGTTTCTAGTAATCCAAATCTTTGCATCTAATCTTGAGCTCATGTGTTGGTGAGGTGTTCTCTCTCTGGAATTCAAATTCCATGCATCCAAAATTATCATACTATGCTAGTTGCTTTTCTCCCCATTCCCCATAGTAGCTATTTCAAACTTTCTGTATTTTTCTCAAATCCCTCATTCTACCACACCTCTGTTTGCAGCAGAAACCCTGCTCTTATTTCACAGAGAAAACAGAAGCCATAGGACTCTCAACTCCATCCCAACCTGACAAAGTCCCTACACATGCATTTTCTCTGTGCCTCAACCCCTTTGGGGCCCTTGTTTTCAGCCTTCCGGGGGACTGGGACCTATCAATTATTACCTTTCCTCTTCTGGATCCTTCTCATCAATACCTAAACATGTTGAGGCCTTTCTCTTCTTCAAAAAAGAGACAGAACACTGTTCAACTCTACATATTCTCTTAAGTGCCACCATCTCTCTTTTCATTGTAGCCAAAATTTCTTAACAAGTTGTCTACATTCACTCTTTCCCCTTCTCAGTCTCTATTTGTTTATTTATTTTTGAGACAGAGTCTCACTTTGTTACCCCCTATAGAGAGCGGTAGCATCACAGCTCACAGCAACCTCAAACTCTTGGGCTCATGCGATCCTCTTGTCTCAGCTTCCCAAGTAACAGGGACTATAGGCACCTCCCACAATACCTGGCTATTTTTTAGATACAGGGTCTTGCTCTAGCTCAGGCTGGTCCTGAACTCGTGAATTCAGGCAATCTACCACCTCGGCCTTCCAGAGTGCTGGGATTACAGGCGTGAGTCACTGCACCCGGCCTTCTTCTCAGTCTCTTGTGAAGGCGCCTGTCCCTCAGGTATTCCTAAGGATGCTGTCCGGCCCAGTCACTTACACGCTCTCCCTGTACTCCACTTCTGTGATGCCAACTATGGGCTATATGCTGATACTGCAGGAATCTACCTTCACTCAGATCTTTCATGAGATTATCAGATTTACAACTTCAAATGCCTAACTCTACTTTTTCTTTTTTTTTTTTTTTTTTTTTTTGAGACAGAGTTTCACTTTCTCACCCTTAGTAGAGTGCCATGGCATCACAGCTCACAGCAACCTCAAACTCTTGGGCTTAAGTGATCCTCCTGCCTCAACCTCCTAAGCAGCTGGGACTACAGGCATCCACCACCCCAATGCCTGGCTATTTTTTTAGAGATGGGGGTCTCACTGTTGCTCAGGCTGGTCTTGAACTCCTGAGCTCAAGCAATCCCCCTGCTTCATCCTCCCAAAATGCTAGGAATACAGGTGTGAGCCACTGTGTTCAGCCTCTTAAAAGTAGCTCTTTAAATTCAACATGTCTAAAACAAGACTCATCTTCTTCTCCACATCTCTCCTCAAACCTGGTCTGGGTCTTCTCTCTCAGTAAAAGGCATCATCATCACCCAGTTTCCCAAGTCAGAAACAGGGCCACATCCTCATCGCCTCCTCTTTACAAACCCACCACATGCCAGCAAGCACCAAGGTCTGCCCACTCCCCCCAACCTGCTTCATTCAGTTCAGGCTGAGAGGATCTCTTATTTGAATTTTCCTGGAACAGAATCCTAACTGGCCAGTGAAACTGCTCTACAGATGCAAATCTGATTATGTCATGCAGCTGCTTAAGACCATGCAAGGCGCTGCATTTAACAAAGACACAGGAATAGACAGATTTATGGACAGAACAGAGTCCAGAAACATAATTTTATATATGATGACATTTAGAGCTGCATTTAAAATCAGTGGGAGAGGATTCAATTAACAGAGTTTGGACAAGAAGCTATTTAGTTAGGAAAAAGAAAAGTTGCATCCTTACCTCATAATGAAAAGTATAAATTCCAAATTAGTTAAAGATCTAAATGTAATTTTTAAAAAAGCATACAAGAATGTTGAAGAAAATATAAGAGAATATTTTTACTAATCTGGGATGAATACAGCACTTCGATAGAGGTCTACTCTCTTCCGAAGGCACAGGAGGTGTGACTGTCCCCCCCTGCCTCTTTAACATCATCTCTTCACTGCCCCACTCCTGCTCTCCAGGCACAGGTATTTCTTGCTTCAAGAGACACCCCAAACATGCCCACTTACCAAGTCCTTTGCAACGTTATCTTTGTTCTCTCCAATTAACCGAACAGTCTTCTGATTTTAAATGTTGTATTTATCACATATTAAATTTGGTTCTAAGTCTTTTTTCTTCTGAGTTCTATTCTGTTTCAATGATTTGTTTATCTATTTTTATACCAATGCCATAATGTTTTAGATTTAAGGAATGCTTTTATATTTGGTAGGACTATTACTCTCATTCTTTATTCAAATTTTGAGGAACCTTGGAATCAGCTTATCAAATCCTATTAAAATTTCACAGAAACTTTTGGTTGGAATTGGACTAAATCTATATGTGTAGATCCCTATAGAAGAAGTGACTTTTTTTTCTTTCTAGGAATATGTATTCCTCTATGATGTTAGTCCTTCAGCAAATTTTTTTTTGTAATATATATTTTAAAGAATCATTATTAAATGTTTTTTCTTGGTTATATTATATTTTTTAATATATTAAATTTATAATTTAGTTTTAATTTTAAAATTATAATTTTAATTGCAAAATTATAATTTTAATTGCTATGATGATTGAGACTTATTTCCTTACATTTTCAAAGTGCTTTGGTTTGGCGCCTGTAGCTCAGTGATTAGGGTGCCAGTCACTTTGACCGGGGCTGGTGGGTTCTAACCTGGCCAGGGCCTGCTAAACAATGACAACAATACCAAAAAAATTGTGTTGTGGTGGGCGTCTGTAATCCCAGCTCCTGGGAGACGGAGGCAAGAGAATCGCTTAAGCCCAAGAGTTCAAGGTTGCTGTGAGCTGTGATGTTACAGCACTCTACCGATTCTGTCTCAAAATAACAACAACAAAAAAAAGTGCTCACTGACAACATAGGAAAGCTACTGACTTCTGTATATTTACTTTGCATCTGGCCACTTTTCTGTTTTCTCTTATTAGTTCTAATAGTACTACAGGAGAATAAAAGAGTATTTACTAATTTCCACTGGAAATAAAAAAATAGGCAGTTGAAGCGGGTTTGCAGCAAGATGATGAAGTTCATTTAAGCAGGCTGAGTTAGCCAAAGATGTCCTAAAAGGGTACAGAAATACAGAACTGGAGCAGAGGGGAGAGGTGAGGGCTACGGAGATGTCACAGACATGCAGATAAGAGTTGAAAACACTCAGTAAGAGCAATGTCATGCCAGGATTAAGGAAGAAAAAATGTTTCCCTATTTCAAAACCTGCTATTAAAAATAGAAAAAGACATCTTTATATCGTGTGCTAGTTTCATATTACAGTGATGGAGTACATTTACAGATCTGTAAAATGTACTTTTCCAAGAAGAATTTCTAGAGAGCAAGGGTGGGGTCTCCTGATTGCAGATCTGACTGCTACATTACTGCCAGGGGACGCATGTGAAAAAAAGATTCTGATGATCAAAAGTAAAGGTAGGAAATGGGTGGAGGGAAGGGGAAATGCTGAACTACAGGGTCATGGTCAGGAAACCAATTTGGCAAGGCATGTGGAAAACCAAGGCATATAGAATCAAATATCACATACAGTAGTACACAGCCCAAAGCCAGCTTTGTTTTCAGTGCAGGACTCAAATGGCAGGGTGAAGGCCAGCCAGCTATCCACAGAGGAAACCACCTCAGAATTCCGTGTCAAGCTAATTTTCTCTTAGCCACTCTTACTACTGAGACAAAATTCTATATGGAGCTTGGAAAGTGTGCTTAGGTCCTAAGACATGTGTTAGTAATAAATGCCTAATGTTGACCGTCAGCAACACACAAAATCTGCCTTTCATTCATTTCCATTATTTTTTAAACAAGTGAAAGAATAATACTCGTAAATCACACAATAAAAGAAAATTAAGATATAGTATGAACAACTGGATTTTAATTTTATGAAGGATAGTTGCGTGTGTATGTTCATTGGAAAAAATATAAGGACGTTTATTAAAATGTTGAAAGTGAATATCACTAAGGAGTGAAATGCAGCATAGTTCTTATTTTTTAACATTCTTTTCTACATTTTTACATCGTTTTCTACAATGAATTCATGTGGTAATAAGAAAAATACAAAAGTGTTATCAAAACAAAATCAAAATTTTAATATCAAAGAAAAATCATAACTGTAATAAGAGTTTCAGATTACTGAAGAAAATAGAAATTCTGATTAAATCTCAAAATTTTCAGAATATAAGCAATAAAATAAAGGAAGATGTGCACCTAAGTTTCCCTTTCGGAGAAAGTGAGAATAAAAGGATCTTTTAAGGAGTAAGTGTGAAATCCATAGAAGTGTGTATAACAGCATGAAAAGAGGAGGGGATTGGCACTCTGACAAGGCCAGTAGAATAAAGAGGAGGCCAGGAGATTTGAAAACAGCAAATCAAACAGGATCTGACTTTTGGGAAATGAACACAACACTTCTCTGAAATGATGAGGCCTACAGGGGTAAGTACAGGAGAGCCTAGGAGGTGAGGTTTCTTCCCAGCTCAGTCACAAGGGAAGGGTAACATGGACAGAGGCTAGACCTGCCTCCCCTGAGAGGGCTGTTTCTTCTTGCCTTCCATTGCAGCTGACCAGGCTGCCTGGTACTTCCAGAGCATCCCTGCCAAATCTTGTGATCCAGTCTCCCCTCTCTCAGAACACAGACTTTTAAAACTGGGCGGGAAGAAGCTCCTAAAAGCAGTTAAGTGGGCCAATCAGAGTCCTCTAATTTGAGGCTGGAAGATGGTCTGCCAGAAGACAGCTGCCTAGAAAGGGAAAGCCAATACAGGCAGAACATCCAGAACTCAAAAATCCAAAATCTGAAATGCTCCAAACTCTGAAACTTCTTGGATGCCAATAGAACGCTCAAAGGAAAGGCTCACTGCAGTATTTCCAATTTGGGATACTTGACCAGTAAATATTATCAGATACACAGAAACTATAATGCAAACATTCCAAAATCCAAAAAAATCCAAAACCTGAAACACTTCTCTCCCAACCATTTCAAATGAGGGATACTCAACCTGTAGTAGTTTACTTGTGACCTGATGTGATAATTACACTTAAATGAGAACATATTTGCTGAGCGTCTTCCATGTATGAAGCATTTGCCAGGTGCTGTAGGGGCTATGAAGAATTACCCACAGACGTAAGGGAGCGAGTGTTGACAGGGGTGGAAGTGGGGAAATAAAATAAGGTAAGAGTGGGCTTTGGGTCTTAAGACTGGCTCCATCTATGGTTTTTTAGCTGTACGACCTTGAGCAAGTCACTTAACTTCTGTTGTCTTAGTTTGTTCATCTGTAAAATAATGATAACAGTGATATTACCTCACAGCATTGATGGGAAGAATAGCTAAAATATAAAGAATGTAGGACAGTGCCTGGCATGTATCAAAACATTTGCTATAATTCTGTGTCTACTATCTATGTAGTAATATGCTGATATTTTATGTTTTGCATTAAATAACTACTAGCCCTATTTGTAGATGAGGAAACTGAGGGTCAAAGAATTAGGCAATTTGGATGAGGACGGGGGTTTTCAACTGTGGGTCGCAACCCCTTTTTAACAATGAAAATACATCGCAGTATTAGGAAGGTTGAGAACCAAGAGGAGGAAAAGAATGATTTGAACCTCCATCTGCCTAAACACTAAGTTTACGACTGACTTTTATTACTACTATCACTATGGAACAGTAGCAGCTAACATTTATTTTAGTGCTTGAACCCTGTACCAATTATTATTGTATGCCTAAGTACAATTATTCTCCTAAGATACCATTTGATCCCATTTTACAGAAGGAAGAAGCCTACAGAGGCCTGCACCCATGCTGGGCATGACCGAGGGGTAAGTGGCAATGCCATTTTGTGAGTCTGTGCTTACATGTTCCCAGTGCCAGAGCTTGGAGCTTTAAAAAAAGACAGAGATTCCAGGGGGTCCTACCCCTACGAGCTTGTGACTAGGTGATCACCCCATCAGTGGTTCTCATGAGCTTGCAAAAGTATGTTTTCTTAAATACCAAGGTGAAAAGTTTATGCTCAATTCATCTAGAAATGGGGAGTCAATTAAGGTTTGTCAGTGAAGTTTTTCAGTGACCAGAGTTTTAGAAAAAGTAGTCTGGGAGTAATGAACAGCATAGACTGGAGGGGAAAGAAAAGTGTGGCAGAAACCAACTGGCTAGAAAACTATTCTCAGCCACAAAGCTTATTTTAGCCTTAACAAAGCTATGTGTATCAGATACGCAGAAAAATGAATCCTTGGAAAAAGACCCACCTGAACACAAAACGATTTGTAGCCTTAGAAAAATGTAATTTAATGTTCCAAATCTATATACACTGGCTCAAATAAAAATCAAAATTTGTAAAAGTAACATACATATGTGTATGTACAAACATCAGATTTTATGTAGTTAACTCTGAGACATATCAGATGTGTAAATATGATTGAATTGACCTAGTATATATTATGAGAAAAAGAACAATTAGAACTTTATAGGCATTTATAGCTTTAACAAACTAGTGATATACTGAAGATAATGTGTGGGTTTTAAAAAAAAACATATAAAGGACATAGCTTGTATAGATCATTATATATTGATGAAGTGAATTTATTTTTAATTCAAATTACAGATGTCAGTGTATTTATGAAATACTAAATTTAACGGAATAACTGTTTTTGTCAATTTGGTACTAAAAAACTAAAATCAGGCCAGGTACAGTGGCTCATGCCTGTAATCCTAGCACTCTGGGAGGCCGAGGCAGGTTGACTGAGCACACAGATTCGAGACCAGCCTGAGCCATAGCAAGACCACATCTCTAAAAAAATAGCCAGGTATTGTGGCAGGTGCCTGTAGTCCCAGCTACTTGGGAAGCTGAGGCAAGAGAATCACTTGAGCCCAAGTGCTTGAGGTTGCTGTGAGCTAGGATGCCACAGCACTCTATCAAGGGCAACAAAGTGAGACTCTGTCTCCAAAACAAAACAAAACAAAACTTATGGTAAAATAAGAAAGCTTCATAGTTTCTAGGTTTATTATCACTAGAGTATTGAGCAGATAAAGTACTCATTTTCAGAAAGGAACTAAAAAAAGCACCATAGAGATATTAATACCCTTGACTGAATAAATCCACTCCTAGCAAGCTATTCTAGAGAAATAATTGAATAAAGGTAAAAGGCAAATGTAGAAGGTACCCAAGATAGAGTTTCTCTAGTAACTAAAACTAATTTAAAAAATAATCTGGCAGAGAAATGCTTGATAAATTATGATTTATAAATATAATAGAATATTTATGTGATTAATAAATTTCTAATATAAAATGATATAGAAATACAAGAAAATTACTATTATAAATGTTTATTCTAGAATACAGCATTATGTGTATATTATTTATACCTCTATAAGACATGTATGCAATGCTTCCATAGGATCTGTTAAACAGAGAAAAAAGCCTTACATTTGTGGAATAAGGCAAATGGCAAATATAAAAATAGTAGTTCTGCCTTTATCTGTATTGGGACTAAAACAGTTATTTGATGATTGTAACTGACTTTTTTAAAGTAAAAGTTTTAAATGTATTTTTTATTTATATACTTTTTACTTTTTTGAGACATCTGTGATGCCACGGCAGAGTGGCACCCTTGGACTCACAGCAACCTTGGGCTTGGGCTTAAGCAACTCTTGGGTGATAGCAACTCTTGGTCTTAAGTGATTCTCTTGCCTCAGCCTCCTAAGTAGCTGGGACTACAGGCACCGGCCACAATGCCCAGATATTATTATTATTTTTTTTTTTCACTTATCATTGTTTAGTAGGCCTGGGCTGGGCTTGAACCCACCAGCCTCGGTGTATGTGGCTGGCACCCTAGTCACTGAGCTATGGGCACCAAGCCAAAGTAAAGTTTTAAATAACAATGTTTAAATAATGTTTTCCTTTTTTTCTTCTTCTTCTTTTTTTTCAGAGACAGTCTCACTTTGTCACCCTCGGTAGAGTGCTGTAACGTCACAGCTCATAGCAACCTCCAGCTCTTGGGCTTAGGCAATTCTCTTGCCTCAGCCTCCCGAGTAGCTGGGACTACAGGCGCCCACCACAATGCCCAGCTATCTTTTTATTGCAGTTTGGCTGGGGCTGGGTTCAAACCTGCCACCCTAGGTATATGGGGCTGGCACCCTACTCACTGAGCCCCAGGAGCCACCCTAAATAATGTTTTTCTATTGTCTTTATATCTGTATCAATTTTTAAATTTCTTTAAAAGTGGAGGAAACTTCAAAAGGTAAAGCCAACTCCCTACCTCTACAGTGATTGTAACTTCAACCATGTATTATTCAGCCTAATAAGTCTCATTTCTGAGGCAGCACTAACAGTAGCCATTCTTCTCACCCTTAACATTTACATTAATTACCTGGAAAGAATATAAATAACTATTCCTTCCCAAACCTCTGAGTCCAGGGCTAACCTGGGTAAAGACGGAGACATTCCCACTGGCACACCCCTTCCCTCACTTCTTTTTTTTTTTTTTTTTTTGAGACAGAGTCTCAAGCTGTTGCCTTGGGTAGAGTGCTGTGGCATCACAGTTCACAGCAACCTCAAACTCTTGGGCTTAAGCAATTCTCTTGCCTCAGCCTTCCAAGTAGTTGGGACTATAGGCACCCACACAACACTCACGTATTTTTTTGTTGTAGTTGTCATTGTTGTTTGGCAGGCCTGGGCTGGATTCGAACCTGCCAGCTCCGGTGTATGTGGCTGGTGCCCTACAGGCGCCGAGCCTTTCCCTCATTTCTGGACATGAGAATTCTGCAGCTGCGTGGACTGGCTTATGACAAAACTCTTATTTCTAAATAAAGTATGTCTCTGTGTTTATAAGTGGAAATGCACTCGGATTCTCCCAAAGAGTTCACTCTATCTAGGCCATTAGATAAAGAATGTCTGACAAAGGGAAAATGAGGTTCAGGGAAGAGCTGAGGATGGTTTTCCAGGGAAGTCTTCCTATTGTAAGTATTTTAGAAATAATCTGGGGGAAATCAGCAATTATGAGCAGGTTGCAGTGGAAAACACCTTATCTTAAGCAATTTTTCCAGTTCTAGACTCAGTTCCAGAAAAAGGATTTTCAGGAAAAACAAAAGGCAGTTTTCAAAAAACTATTCCAGCTTTTTTCTGCACCTTTGCATTTCTAGGAATACCTCAGAAAGAGGTTTGTAATGGACCAACCCAGATGTTACAGAATAACACGCAGACAGTGGACAACAGCAGGTCGAGTGAAAGAATGCGTGTCCTCTCCTTGGATGCAGCTGCCTCCCCTCCCATTTCCCGTCCTCACCATGTCACCTCAGCCACCATTGTTCATTGTTCAGCACGCACTGTTCCCTCACTCCTTCACACAGCCGCTTTTCTTCAGAGAAGACATATGGCCCTGAAAACATATCCGCTTCCAGTCCTCTCCACCCCCCTCTTTACCGTCAGATTCAGCTTCCTAAAAGACAGCTCTATCCACACCACCCTCCTCTTCAAGACCTGCACCAACTTGCCACATTCCTCAGCATGAACTCTTCATCTCTCTCATCTGGTCCATCTATTGTCCCCCCTTTATATTTAGAATTTCTCCCCTTAACTCTCTGTTTTGCCTCGCCGCCCCCCCCCCCCCACCACCACAAGAAATTCTTTTCTACACAGGCCTCAAGCTCTGCCATCACCAAGGCTTTCCCTGGACATGCCCTCTCTTCTGATAGGCCTTTCCCCACTTCAGCCTCACTGTCTAAAACTCTACCTGCCCCTAAAGACCTAGTTCATATGGCACTTTCTTCAAAAAAAGCCTTCCCTGCTAGCACTGATGAGATACTTTGTCCTTCCTCTGAATGGTCATCCTAATTTGTACCTCTATTCAGCATTCATGATGTCTTGGAAATTTCATAGTTAGTTGTAAATAAATCTTATCTCTCTACCTTAAAACAGTAAACATAGCATCTCTTTCTGTACTCCTCATGATAGTCGAAGCAATGAAGGACTAAGTTTGGTGAAGTTAGGAGTCCATATGCACATACCTGTGTGTGTGTGTGTGTGTGTGTGTGTGTGTGTTTAAAAAGAGAGAGAGTTCCCACTTGTCTGAAGTTGGAATGGGTAGCTTTCAGATGAACTTTCAAAAATGTACATAGCTTACATAGCTCAAGGGCTTCCCCCCGACCCCCACAACTCCGTTTGCCCACTCAGTTAACTCTGCTGTGATGCTGCTGGGTCTCATCTCCTAGAGATTGAGATTTGTGGAACTGAGGCAGGACCCAAGCATGGTTATCTGTTTTATGCTCTACAAGTGGTTGAATGCACAGCCAAAGGACAGATACAGCAGTAGTAGTCCAGGCCTGAGTTTGGGGTCCCAGCAACAATGAGTGTGTGGTTCAACTGCAGGAAGAACGCACTTACTGCTGGTTTCTAGAATTCCCCTCCCTGCTTCCCAGGTCCATATGATGTTCTGATTCTCCTGAGTTCCCCATCTTGCCTTGTCACTTTCCTTAGCATCTTTGTGCTAAAATTCCCTATCATCCCATCCTGCTCAAAATGTCAGTGCCTCTGAGGAGAGTTCAGTTAGATATTTGGAATAAAGCACTGCCATAAAAATAATTTATGCTTTTAGATCATTAATAAACCTTTTAGTTTTGGTCAGGCGCGGTGGCTCACATCTGTAATCCTAGCACTCTGGGAGGCCGAGCTGGGTGGACTGCCTGAGCTCACAGGCTTTGAGACCAGCCTGAGCCAGAGTGAGACCCCACGTCTAAAAATTAGCCAGATGGTGTGGGGGGCACCTGTAGTCCCAGCTACTTGGGAGGCTGAGGCAAGAGAATTGCTTTAGCCCAAGAACTGGAGGTTGCCGTGAGCTATGACGCCACAGTACTCTACTGAGGGTGACAAAGCAAGACTCTATCTCCAAAAAAACAAAAAAACAAAATTAATTAAAATAAACCTTTTAGTTTTTTATATATAGGCTGAGAGCTTACTACATCCTAGGCATGGTGTTATGTACACTGTATGTATACAGATCTTAATTTAATTGATAAAGGAACTCTGGGAGGTAGGTGCCGTTATTCCCCTTCCCAGAAGACAAAACAGATTTGACAGACAAGGTGGAGTGACATGCGCAAAGGTCACACAGCCGGGAGGTGGTAATACCCAATTTCAAGTCTGAAGTGTCAGACTCCAAAGCTCATGCCCTTAACTTCAATATACATTAAAGAAGATGCTGTTACCCCAAACTTGTTATTCTGTTCAGTGGCACTTAATAAGGATAAATAAGAAAAAGAATGCTGAGAGCAAACAAGGGAACAGGCAAGCACCATCACAGGTCCACATGGGCTTTCTTCCTGGGATCCACTCCCTTGGTTACTGTTTCTGTAACTTTTCTTCCTTTTTCCACTCTGACCCTCTGATTCTCTGCAAGCACTGACAAGGCCTTGTGTGGCGGCAGCATCTGGTGCTGGTTAGAAGGGGGAAACTCGAGTAAGAACAGCAGCCATCTGTATGTAGGGGATGCTTATAATTAGAGTCTGTGCTATTTGAAATGCATCAGGAAAAATGCAATTAACAGATTCATTTATTAGATTTCTGTTATATTTCACTTGTGAAACACTTAGATTAAGACCTTATGCCTTACAAATAATATCCTGCTAGGATAAAATGAGAAAAGTACAATATTACTGAATCTGGATCCGAGTTGTGAAATGTTCTTATTTACTCAGAGACACCAACATCTAACAAAGGTAAATCTTACTTGAAAAAAAAAAAAAATTAGCCTGGACAAACTACAAAAAGAGCCTTAATTTATTCTCTAATTACCTCACTCTGTTGCCAGAGATTCTTAGGTGCTTTTGTGAGGACCTTGCATGTCCGTTTAAATCAGAGTGAGTCTGTGAGGAAACCGTCCATGTACACTGCAGAGCCCAGGACATCTTTGCCTAATCTGTTGCAACCAAACTGGAATAATTCTTTTCTCTTAGTGCATATGCTCACTTAGTACACCATACAGACCCCAAGTTTGTGAACCAATGCCAAGGAACAAGAGTACGCTACTGTTGGGACATCAGGTAGGTCTGAAAGTCAATTGCTTTTATCCACAGCCCAACTCCACACTTTTAGTCAAATCTGAACAGCTGATAGATAGAATAAATACTTCTCTTACTTACAGCAGCTGAGTTCATAGTGATGGCTATGCTTGTAGCACGGAATGTACATCTCAAAAGGACTCACTTTCTAACAGACAAAAGTTCAATTTAATTTGGTCTGTGGTCTTCTGAACATTCTCATTCCAAGTCTCAGACTGTAAGGAAGAATGGTAGATGATGCTGATGCACACACAGAACACACTAACGTTCCTGACTGCAAGTGGGAGAGTCTGGCTTGCAGCAAGGACAAAAATGTCCCCATTTTGATGACTATCCTGAATTGCTTACAATTAAAATAGCTTTGCGGAGCTAAACAACAACGACAACTGCAACAAAAAAATAGCCAGCACCTGTAGTTCCAGCTACTTGGGAGGCTGAGACAAGAGAATCACTTAAGCCCAAGAGTTGGAGGTTGTTGTGAGCTGCGACGTCATGGCCCTCTACCAAGGGCAACATAGTGAGACTCTGTCTCAAAAAAAAAAAAAAAAGCTTTGTGGGCAAAGCAAATTCTAAAAGTCCTAATATCTAGACTCATCCTGGCTTTGCTAGTGAATTAGTTATATGTAAGGCACTGACCTTTTCTGTGCCTCAGGCTTTTTATCTATGAAATGGAAATATTAGTACTTGTTACTGTTAATTCACAGTGCTATAGAGATGAAATGAAACAACTAAAGTGAAAGTGTTATAAAATTCTAAAAGTATGACCATAGCTAAGATAATACAGTGGTGCCAAAATCTTATTACTATTTTTTATTTCGCTTACAAAGCCACCATAGTTTTATGATTTAAGGAAAGTTATTTAAGGAAATTGGAAATGGTTTTATCCTGCATTTGGGTTCTTATTCATCATTTTCCATTTTGGTCCCCTTCCAGAAAATAATGACATGGGAATAGCTTCTATGGTTTCTAAATCTCAAGTAACTAAGTATAATATAGTTTTGGATTTCAACAAAGGCTTACTATTCATAATTTTCATTGCCTTAGTCATGTCAGCAACTATGAAGGGGGAAAGTGTGCATAAAAGTACTTAAATTCCACTTCAATTATAATAGGAACAACAGCCCCCAAAGCAGAAAAGATTCAACAAATAAATCCCACATACAATACAAAGAGGGAACCGTTAGAGACTGGTTCTTTCTTTCTCAACCCCACTTACATCACTAAACCAGAGGCTAACAACCAAAGTAGTTTAAAACCTTAATGCACAGGCTGTGTGTGTGGGTAGGTGGATGAGGGGCAAATTAAAAAAAAAAAAAAAAAAAAAAAAATCCTTAAAAGGTAACAAAAGTAATACAGACTTCTAGAAAAGTGTATAAATATAAATAGTTAGATTCACACAATATGGACAAATGCTTCTACCTGGGTACACTATCAGCACCCCAGAAGCACACTCTGCCCCCGTCATGTGCAGACCCTTGTGCAGACCCGCTCCTCACCCCTACTCTCATGCACACGTCCTGGGGTACAGGAGCCACGCATGCTCTCTAGGGGACTGGTTCTAAAATGTCCCGGCAGGAGGGGAGCAGGACCTTTGGAGATCTACAGACTCTTTCAGGGGGTCCACAAAGTAAAAAAAAAAAAAAAAAATTCATAGTAAGTATTTATTTATGTTTTTGGAGACAGACTCCTGCTCTGTTGCCCCACCTAGAGTGCAGTGCCATCACCATAGGTCACTACAACTTCAAATTCCTGAGCTCAAGCAATCCTCCCATGCTTAAGCAATCCTCCTGCCTCAGCCTCCCAAGTAGCTGGAACTACTCTGGCAGACACCTGGATGATTGTTGTATTTTTTGTAGACATGAGGTCTCTTACTCATGCTGGTCTCCAGCTCCCGGGCGCAAGCAATCTTCCTGCATCAGCTTCCCAGAGTGTTAGGATTACAGGCATGAGCCACTAAACCCAAACTCATTTTCATAATTCTAAGTCACTGCTAGCTACTACTTGCCTTTTTCACTGTTGACATTTGGGTGGGTAGAACTGCAGGTACCTTAGCATGAACAAAAGCATTAGTACCAAACCCCACCAGCAGTCATCGTATTCTCCACCTCTACATTCTAAAGAAAATATGCCAGTTTCATTTTAAAACGTCCTGGATGAAGCAGTAGAGACATTTCTTTTTTTAAATCTCTACCCTTGAGTACATGTCTTTTTAATATTCTGTGTGTCAAAATGGGAGCGCATGCACAAAGCACTTCTGCTGCATACCAGGGTAGGAAGGTTGCCTGGAGGAAAAGCACTTGGGCAGTTGTTTGCCTTAGAGCTGACAGAGCTGCTTTTATCATGGAACACCATTTTTACTTGAAGGAATGACAGTCAGACAAACTATGGTTATTCAGACTTGAATATCTAGCAAACAAGTGAACCTATGGCTTGGAGAAAAACAATCTACAATTTGGGTGCAAGTGATAAAATTCCGGCTTTCAAGTAAAAATTAGTTTTGGAAAATGCATCTGCCTCTATGAGCATGACAGCTTCTCAATACTTACACAGTTTTCTGATGAGATCAGTAGTAAAGTTAAAGAATGTAACATTTTAAGATTGTATAATGAAATGTGTCAACAATGGAAAGATCTATTAAATATATAACTCAGTAAACCAACATTTCCCAAATAATCAATGTATGATATTACAAAATCATGCAAGAGTAAAAATGTACTCAATGTGCAAGGCAAACCGAAGATTTTAATGCAACAAATAATTAAAAATTCACTGATACGAATTCAGATTTCACAATGCCACCGATAGTTCAAACTACAATTTGTCAAGTTTTAGTTAAGTATCAAAGAGGAATGTCCACAGTTATTTGAAAAGACTATTAAAATACTCTTCCTTTTCTCCACTACATACCTGTGTGAGGCCATATTTTCTTTATATACGTCAACAAAACACCATATCACAACAGCTTGAATGCAAAAGCAGATATGAGAATATAGCTGTCTTGTATTAATCCAGACTTTAAACAGATTTGCAAAGCTACAAAACAATGCCACTGTTTCCCTTATTTTTTGTTTGAGTAAAATGTCATTATTTTTCCTTAAAAAATACACTACATTAACATAGAATGAGTTTTTTAAGTGAATAATATTTTAAATGTATTATATAATGGTAGATATCAATTGATATAATCCATTCAAACAAAAGTTCTTTGAGGTCCTCCATAATTTTTAAAAGTGTAAAGGAGACCAAGTGTAAAGCGAGATCAAAAGGTTTGAGGAACTGATACTTTAGGACACAAAGCTAGAAGTACAGCTGCTGGGTGGTAGGGCTACCTTAGCTCCAGCTTTACAAAACGCTGCCAAACATGGCTGTACCCATCCACGCTCCCACCAGTGGTTCTTTATGTATTCTGAATATGAGCCATTTGTCTGTTATATGTGTTCTAAATGCTTTCCCCAATCTGTCCTTTAGTGCATAGAAGTGCACCAACAGTAATCACATTTGTCAGTCTTTCCCTCTTTTTGTGTCTTGTTTATGAAATCTTTCTCTATTCCTAACTTTACAAGCCCCATACGTTTTTCTAAAAGTTTCACTGCTTAACATTTCACAATCAGATCCATGGCAGCATATGCACCGTCAGTTATTTAGGATCTCTGTGAGCTTCTGACTAAGGTAGGGAATCCTACCATTCCTCTGCAGGACTCTCACTCAGGAATCATTCTGTACTACTGTTATTGCGTTTCCATCTAAATCTTTCAATGCAACTTAAGAGAAAGAAGGCCAGAGATTCCAATGCTTCAACAGAAGATAAAAAATCAGAGATATCAGAGTTTTTCAACTAATTCCTGGATAGGTAAAGGTATCATCCATCCTTTTATGGCATTACCATCATCAGGGAAAGTAGCCCTTCCTGCTGCCACAGTAAAGCTTTTAAGAAAGCTGTGTTGATGTTTTGTTTTAAGAGAGAACTGAAAGCACTTTGGGAAATTTTCCACGTCTACCGGATTTCAGTGCTTCTCAGGAAAAGGTAAATCCAAACCAGAGGGGAGTGCAGCTAATACCATTCAGCGCTTTTTAAAAACTTACTTGACTTTACAAAGGGCCGGGCAGTGGCTCCAGAATATTCCTCAGTAGGAAAGGTGCTATGGTGTCCACCATGGGAACTGGAAGGGGCATTCATGTCACATATTTGTCACCCTCTGAGTCACTAGCATTTTTCTACATTCTTCTACAAGACTCAGTAAATATCCATACCCAAATATTTGTTGACACATGGACTTAACTGTTACTTTTAATATCTAGCACAATTATTTTTCAAACTACAGATCATTATTCATTAATGAGTCATGAAATCAATTAGGTAGGTTACAAGCAGCCTTGTAAAAATGAACTACCATGAATACAATGGAGCATATGACAATGCCCTGCACACAGCGATGGTGAGTTTTAAGAAACTGTTTTTTAATTAAACGTGTGCACGCGCACGCACACGCGCACACCTCAATGGGAAAGGCATTTTTTATTTTTATTGTGGGTTTTTGCCCTAAAATTTGAAAAGCACCAGGCTGGCATGCTGTACTGAACACACCTGCTGGGAAATTTCCTCCCAGCAACCACCTCTTATCCTGGGAAATACCCATCCAGTCAGTTGCAATCATATGGGCAAACACACACGTCACCTGTCTCTACATGACCCCCCTGCGTCCCTGACCCCTACTGAGTGTGATCCAAGGATAGACGGCTGATCCATACTGATCTGGTGAATTCCTTGCTTATGATTTTTCTTTAACCCAGCACCCAGAGAACTTCTCAGTGATGGAAGCTATATAGGATAAACCGCTAGTGGCCATGTTTCTAGCCTTGTGGAGAAAAAAGTCTATGAGAAGGAATAAAACATCCAGAAAGAGGCAGAGATGAAATCTGGAGAGCATTCTGGCCATATCGTGCCCAGCTATGTTACTGCCCTTCCCATAGTTTGGTGGCCTAACCTTTTCTTAGATCCTATAAGCCAACAAGTATCTATTTTCTCCCAAATTACTTTGCTAGATTTCTGATACTTCAAATCAAACAGATACACAATGCCTGTTTTCCTCCTGAAATCCTGGGTACTGATTATGATCCAAGCCAAGAGACTAGGAAATGAACACAGGTTTATAAATTAAAGAGACACTTCTCTTCCTATAAAAATATAATATAGCTTCCTTCCATACCTACTTTACTAGAGGTTAGTCTGCCCTTGAAATTTATAATGTAACTGCCCTTGTGTATACCTGAACATTTCATGCAAAATACTGCAGAAACTGACCCATTTACACAATGCAGTGTGTTCAGCTTTGGAAGGAAAGGCAAGTTTAATTCTGGTGCTATTTAGGTCTATAAAGTCATTCTCTGAATGTTTGCTGGCAAAGTGATCTCCTTTATATAATGATTATTCTGATCAATTCTGTATTCCCTATCAATTCACCTTGATTTAGAGACTGCCCAAATTATCACGGGCACATTCAGAGAGGCTCTCCAGGTTCTCGGCTGACTAGTGCTCACAGAAGGCCATAGAGCATGCGGCTTGCTCTCCGTCAGGTCTTAGAAAATAGACATCAAGGAGTTCAAAGTCACCAGCAGAGCTTCATAATAAGGCATGAGTAATATGTGACTGTCTCAAATAGAACTTGTAAGGGTGATGCCTAAAGAGAAAGGTGGTGCTCACAATCACATTAACATTTGCTTTTAACCTTTGTACTTCAGCTGCTCAGGAATGGGCAGCATTATTCTAAAAATTCCAAAGTGGCCAGAGTTGTCATTGTGCATACAAATAGGAGGACAAAGAAGAAAATGCAAAAAAGAGTTTTTTCATAAATGTTTACAGAGGACTGTTAACCAAATTTGGGTTATCTACGACATTTTTAACCTTTTAAAGGGCTGAACACTTACCACTAGGTGCAATCCCCCTGGATTAGGTCTCCCCCACTAGACCCTAAATGCCTGCAGAGCCGGTCTGCACAAGGCTCCCCACAGGGGATAGGCTCAGGGATGTCTGCTAGAAGCTCGAGTCAGATTCGCTCCTGGAACAAGAACTATAGCCTGCCGACAGAGGCACCCTTGAAAAGAAAGAACACGCTGGTCTGAGTTTGAGGAACTAGGCCCATTACTTGCAATTAACTGGAGTTTCACTTTCTTTATGAAGGCCTGTACTCTAGATTTAAAACTCAAAACGGTCCCTGAATAGGATGATCCTAAATAAGAAATAACAGGCTTCTCTTCTTTTATTTAATTATTAACTTCTAAGTCAATCAAGAAGCTGCCCTTTGATAATATAAATGTTCTCACTGTGAGCAACATGAAATGGTCACTAAGCTAGATTTTCAGAGTGTGGTTTTCTGTGCAGATATGAGAGTGACCGGTGGGGAGGACCAGGAAGGTAGATGTTATCAAAGTGCTGGTCCCCAGTATGGCGCAGGGAACACTAAGCAGGAGGGCTCTACTGCAGCGAGGTAGGCTTGTGCCCTTGGACAAGCAGTACACTCACAGAATTGTTTTTTCATTCGTAAAGTGGGAAAGAAAACACGTCACAAGGCAGTTGTGGCTGTGGGTGTTAAATGGAATAATGCTCATGAGAATGCTTATAAATTGCAATGCACCACACAAATCTAAGTGGTATTACTACTTGCAGCAAACCTGCCAGAATGGTATTTTTCAACAAATTCTGAAGTGTTCAAATAAAAAGCTAATGTTTTTCTGAAGGATTAAAATTAAAATTCTATCTTGCTTTCCGTTCTTCTTGTTTTCTGTAAGGGGGGAAAGAGAGGTAAGCAATATAACTGGTCTCCCACTGACTTTGGTTATCTAACATCTGGCCTCTGCCCTTACTACTGTTTGTTTACAATTAAAAACAATCTCATGCCGTGATGAGAAACCCCACTGCCTATTACATGATAAGCTGGGACACTCCAGTTTTTTGTTTTTGTTTTTTGGGTTTCTTGTTGTTGTTGTTGCAGTTTTGGCCTGGGTCAGGCTTGAACCGACCACCCCTAGTATATGGGGCTGGCGCCCTACTCCTTGAGCCACAGGTGCCACCCTAGGTTTCTTTTTTTTAACTTGAAGCTGGTCTGGTTTGGGCAGACCCCCTGCTGCCATTCCTGTAAGAAGTAGGTGTGGGTTTCCCCCAAGGCCAGTGTTGGGGAAGACCCAATTGGCTGGGCTGTGCAGGCTGCACTGGTGGCTTCCTGCACTGCATTCCACAGGGGGCTCACTGCACTACAGGGGCACTCTCTGCCTGGGCTCCTGCCCAGCTGCTCTCTGCACAGCCAGCTCCCTGCAGAGCTCACACCGCACCTTGCATGGGCTGCCCCCCTCCCACAGCAGCCCCAGACGTTGAGACTCCACTGCAGAACACGAGTGAGAGGCTTTGGCCAGTAGCTGGTACTTGTTCCTTCTTCTTCGTCACTCACAGAAAGATGGTGAGAAGGCAGTGACTTGTCTTCTTTGTTAAAGTAGGTTTTATGTACTTTAGTTCTCTGCAGCCTGCTATAATTTTTAAAACTGGTAGTGTCATCTTTTAAAGGCAAAACTTTTTTTCCATTCATGAAATTAAATGCAAAATAAACAGCCCTTTTGGTTTGTTTTAAGTTTTCAAGATATGTTGTATTTAAAATGCATTTCTTTCACCCAAAATGCACTTTTTTTTCCCTTGGGTATATTTTAGTCAACTATTGTTTACAGAGAAGATGCTAGCTTATTGAGATCATTAATATAGCTAACTTTTGATGATCACAGTTTTATTTAATATTCATTTCTGAGTGTCTACTGTATGCTAAAGTACATTTTTAAATCCAGTTTATTTTTTAAAACCATATTCACTTAAAAAAAAATTTTTTTTATTAAATCATAGCTGTGTACATTAATGCGATCATGGGGCACCATACACTGGTTTTTATAGACTGTTTGACACATTTTCATCACACTGGTTAACATAGCCTTTCTGGCATTTTCTTAGTTATTGTATATTCACTTTTTTAATGTGCATATTTTTAACTTATTTTCTGTCAGGGTTCAGCTAAAGTTAACATTAATTTGTATTCCCTAAATACATACTTCAAAATCAGGTGAACTATCTCTGAGTTCTGGGTATTCAGCAGAGAGGGGTTAAGGTCCGTGTAATTTACAGTGGATACTATGTAATCCACATGCATCTTAACACCCTTCCTGCCTATTCTAAATGTCAGCTGAAAAACAGAAACAGAAAAGCAAGGGCTACCTACAATCTAAAGCATTCCCAAATCATATATGCAACTATAGAAATCATGGAAGGTAATTGGCTTTGTTCCACTTTTTGTAATGGCCTGAAAACAAAGTATTATAGAAGTAGGCATGTGAGAAAGACAACTATTTTATGTAACAAATATGATACATTATAACCAGTGACTATTCAACCCTCTCCTCCTTCCCCATAAAATTTTGATTTCTAACTAATAGAGCAGTCCTTTCATGTTGATTTTGTCTCTTGCAGTTAACAACACAAAAGAATTACTATCACTCATCCTTTCAATTTTAAGTATCTTTCAGTGGCCAAATGAGCAACAGGATCATTTTGTTAATAAATCTTTCCAATTACACTGCTGAGTGTAGATTTTTCAAAGGCTCTCTCAGAAGCAGGGGAGTGGGTTACCTTATTGTCTAGGAGTTTTCAAATGCAACAGGACTGTATCTAATTTTAAAGCACAGATGTTCTGACTGGAAACAACTCATAAATCATCACCCCATACATTAGATGTAACAAAAGAGAACAATTAACAACTACTAAATAAGTTATTTAACACAGTGGGTTTGGAAAGCCTAAACTTCAACCTCTCTACCACCTCAGTTACTAACTTTTTAATTCTGTGGACTTCAGCTAGTGCATTTCTAAAATAAGAATAACCACAATTCTCTTGCTGATCACACAGGTTTGTTGCTAGGAGTACATGTGAAAATTCAAGGATTAGTACTTTAGAAAACAGTTTTAAAGGGCTACCCCAGTATTTCTGACTTAAAAAATTCCTTTGCATTGCATTTACTCAAATATGACTGGAGATGATCAAAGTCAGGCCTTCCACAGTGCTAGCAACTGAGAATCTTCCAAAGTGGGTCCACTATCACCACCGCATGGGATGACGTCAGGCTGTTGTTTACAGGAGAAGAAAGGCTGCCAACTTCCACCCAGCCCGAGACCGCAGTGGCCAGCCTCCTTAGGCTGCATGTGAGCAAGAATGGACTCTTTATGTGTGGCGTGTGTGTACATGCTCTCACTCACGTGCAGGGGCACTGAAACAGGGGTACTGCTCAGTGTGTGCACATTGGCACGCACCATGGGTCTCACATTTTCACTGAGAAGACTAAGCAAAATTGGTCAAAAACAACTTTCGCTTTTGTTACTCTGAAAGGGTGGGGGGACTATCACTCAGAAACTTCATCCTTAGTTCAATTTTCTAAAAAGCATTTTGGGGGTGCGCCTGTGGCTCAGTGGGTAGGCTGCCAGCCCCAAGGGTGTCGGGTTCAAACTGCAAAAAAAAACAGCCGGGCATTGTGGCAGTCACCTGTAGTCCCAGCTACTCAGGAGGCTGAGGCAAGAGAATCACCTAAGCCCAGGAGGTGGAGGTTGCTGTACGCTGTGATGCCACCCACTCTATTAAGGGCGATAAAGTGAGACTCGGTTTCCAATAAATAATAAATAAATAAATAAATAAATAAATAAATAAAAGCATTTTGAAAGCAGAACAGGCAATTCTTCTAGTTTTTTTTTAGATCTTTCCCCAAGTTCTACAAATACAAACAAAAAGACCATGGACAATATATTTCAAAGCATAAAATATATTCAGACTGCAGCAATCAGATTTTATAAGAACTCATTTTCTGAGTAGCTGGTGTTGCTTCCTCCCATGCCAATGGTTCTCAACCTTCCTGATGCCGCAGCCCTTTAATACAGTTCCTGTGGGTCACGACCCACAGGTTGAGAACTGCTGTCCTATACATTTAGGAAGTACTCAAATATTAACATTAACTAAATTCACTGTGGGGAGATCTTTGTTAGGTTTATTACTATAAAGGGAAAAAAACGAGCTTATTAACATTTGCCCATTCATGAAATTTCCTGCCAGAAAGCAACCTGTTAAATCAAATTTCTAAGGGCAAAGAGAAAATAGGGGCTACATTCATTACAATCTTTCTTCAACTATCCCTTACCCTCTGAGATAGCAGTAAAATCAGAACTAACATAGGAACAGATCATGTTTATAACTGGCAGTGTGTAATACTTCAGACAATAAATCCAGTGTAAATCCTAACACTGAAACATTGAGGAGGAAACATGGAGAATGTTTTAAGTACCTAGAAACATGTTCCTTTGGTCCTGCTGTAAGTGTGGCTGAAAAGGAGAGAAACTACGGCTCAGTAACAGAATGACACTGAGGAAGAATCCCAAGTTCTGTTTTTGGCTCTGAGGCTGTTTATATATAATTGTAGGTCAAATACTTAATCAAGAGGGATCTTATTCTCAGTGTCCGAGAAATGGGGATTATAAGAGCAAATATTATTTGCCAGTTTTTAGGAGATCATAAAAGAAAAAAGAAGATAACAAGTGAGAATTTTGAACATGCACATGTAACTCCTGCAACATGACATTACAGGAGTTAGAAAAGAATAGAAACAGGAGCTGGGAATCCAGCCTGATATTGGCCAACTCCTTTGAGAGCTGGGGAGGAAAACGTGCTAAAAAAGTAGGAAGTGTTATTAGCACTTCCTTCATTTTACAGTTAGACAAAACAGTAGCATGAAAAATATGGCATCGGTTCAACTTTTCCAGGGTCTGTTCCAGCATGCAACACCGGCCAAATATGTTTAAACACATCAAGGAACCTAAGGGGCCATCCCTGGACTCCTCCTCAACATGAGTGCCAAAAAAAACTTTACAGAAAAATATAGAAGTAGTTTTAGATGATACTTGAAAACGGCTGTTGGCAGCTTCCTTCCTACACGTGGAAAAGGACACCTGAACACAAGTCAATGACAACATGAAGCAAAGGTAACAAAACAGCATCAGGTAAGCACATTAATAGTCCTACAGCTAGGGGTGCTGTAAATGTGCAGAAATGTTACTGACTGAACAGTGATGCTTAGAGCAGATCTTTGCGTATACTATGCCAGTATAAAGCTCATGAACTTTATCTTTAAAAAGAATAAAACTTTATATAAAGTAAAGCAGTCAACTTGCCAATCAAGACAATCTGCAAGTGGAATGGTAAGAGAAACCAAATAGATGGAATCTTCATTATTATTTCCTTAATCCAACTTAATTTAAAATTCTAAAACTGACTATGCGGACTTAATTTTTGTTACCCTTTCTGTTTGTCAAATTGACAGGATCACTATAAGCAATTATAAATGAACACAGAGAAAACAGGATGACATGGGAAGAGTAGAAATTTATAACTGGATTGGGAAATGCCCGCGCTTCTGCTTGAAGCCTCCTGGCTTAATTGCTTGCTGTACTCCAGTATATCAAAACATCATCTTCTCTCTGGTATGCCATTAAGAAAGTCATAATATACTTGCTCACTACACATTTGCTACTTAAGCTGCTGCCTGGGGAGCACAAAGGGTTCTAAGAACTTACTATATTAAGGTTCCTGGGTGACTATACGCATTGAGTCATTTCAACTTCAAAGACACACCTAATAAGAGAAGATTCAGTTCCTTTTCAGTAACTTACTGAACAGGACAAAACTTTTCTATGCCAAAAACTTTTTCATAGTCATAAAAATGCCTATATATTTTTCCTCATCACATAATGGTGTAATGAGTTTGCACTGACACTTTCTTCCTGTATTCAAAAGTTAAGAGTTACATATTCCAAAGTACATCTTATTTTGTACTCATAAGGTAAGTGGTAGGACACTGCTAGTTGGAATGGCAGTGATTTGAACTAAAAAACAATCTGCAAGCTTTTATTTGATTTATTTTTGAATTTTTCTGAGATAGTCTCACTTTGTCACCCTCGGTTTAATGCCATGGCATCATAGCTCACAGCAACCTCAAACTCTTGGGCTTAAGCCGTTCACTTACCTCAGATGCCCAAATAGCTGGGACTACAGGCGTCTGCCACACTGCCTGGCTATTTTTAGAGATGAGGATTCCCTGTGAGTCAGGCTGATCTCAACCCGCAATTGGCCTCCCAGAGTGCTAGGATTACAGGCATGAACCATAGTGCCCAGCCAATCTATAAGCTTTTAAAGAGTAATTCCTGGCCTGGTGAGGTGCCTCGTGCACATACTAGCCCTCTGGGAGGCAGGCAGGAGAATTGGTTGAGGCCAGGAGCTCAAGACCAGCCTTAGCAATATTGAGACCCTGTCTCTAAAACTAGATGGGCATTGTGGCGGGCACCAGTAGTTCCAGCTACTCGGGAGGCTGAGGCAAGAGAGTCACTTGAGCCCAAGCGTTTGAGGTTGCTGTGCGCTGGGACACCACAGCACTCAACCCCAGGGCAACTGAATGAGACT
Organism: Loris lydekkerianus; assembly: GCA_963574355.1. Taxonomy (NCBI): domain Eukaryota; kingdom Metazoa; phylum Chordata; class Mammalia; order Primates; family Lorisidae; genus Loris; species Loris lydekkerianus. The sequence goes on along the minus strand of CAUYPK010162537.1, from coordinate 29,493 downwards.
ATGTCTCAAAAAAAAAAAAAAATTCTCTTTCTCTATATATGACAGGCATGCTGGCATGTATCTATAGTCCCAGCTGCTTAGACTGAGGAGTCTGAGGCTGCCGTACACTATGATGATACCACTGCAACTCTAGACCAGACAACAGAGTGAAACCTTGTCCCCAAAAAAAGAAGTCATTCTCACACCAACAAAAACTGGTGTATAAATGGCTAGCATAATAGGAAGCAGATAAACCAAAGAAAAGGCCTCCACTTAATTTAAAGAAAATAGAAAATCCATTTTTTTTTTTTTCAAAAAACCCTTCTTATTCATATACCGTATATACTCGAGTATAAGCCAAGTTTCTTCGGCACAAAATTTGTGCCAAAAAACCTGAACTCGGCACAAATTTTGTGCCGAAAAAACTCAGCTTATACTTGAGTATATACGGTACATATTCAATAATTAAAGTCATAGGGCAGCTGAGGTGGCTCATGTCCCTAATTCCAGATCTTTGGAAGACTGAGGTGGGAGAATTGCTTGAGGAATAGGAGTTTGAGACTAACCTGAACAACATAGCAAGACCCCATTTCTATAAAAATTTTTTTAAAAATTAGGCATGGTGGCACAGGTCTGTTAGTCTTAGCTACTTGGGAGGCTGACGGAGGCAGATTGCTTGAGGCCAGAAGCTTAAGGTTGCTGTGAGGACACTGCACTCTACCTGGGCAAAAGACTGAGACCCTATCTCAAAAAGAACAAAAACGTCACAATGGTCCAAAAAAAGTGAAACCAAGGTCACCAGAACCTAGGTCAGAAGCTATATTAAATGATTCATAGATTACACAGATAAACAAAAAGTAGTAGTCCCTCTCCTGCATCACGAAAGCAATCTCTTTTATATAAGGCTTCTTTGCCCATCTCCCCGTCCAGTCATCATGTGAGAATAAAACAGAAAAAAAGTGTGGTCAAATGCCTCTATAACTCTAATAGTAATCTTAAATTAGCCCAAATACAAAATGCTCCCATTTTCATCCTAAAAGCATTATCCTTATGTTTGTTCTTAGTATGCGTATGTACTGCAAAAAATAAAATCAAAAGTTCATGACCCCTATCAGTTAGTGATAATACATAAATATAATCACAGTAGAAGACAACAGTGCTGAGAAGACAGGAGCGCCCCTGTACCACAGGTAGGAAAAAATGGCAATGACTTGGTCCACAGTAAAACTAAATTTATGTCTAGGGACTATGCCAAATTACAGACACATTTTCTGACAATCAAAATTTTCAAACGTAATAGTTTTAATAGTATTCTCACATTATCATTTATTTTTCCCCAACTGCAATTAAAAAAAAAGAATTACTCAAGGGCGGCGCCTGTGGCTCAAAGGAGTAGGCCGCCGGCCCAATACGCCAGAGGTGGCAGGTTCAAACTCAGCTCAGGCCAGAAACTGAAAAAAAAAAAAAAAAAAAAAAATTACTCAAAATTCAAGTTGACCAGTAAAGTGTCAGTTACATAGCTACTTGAATGGCAAAATGGACTCATGGCTCTATGCTTTCCCCAGGCTATTTGGATCTTTCAGAAATAACAACAAATATTCTCCAAGCATAATCTCTTTTCCAAATAATTATTCTAAAAGCTACTATAAATATATTTTTATTAGCTGGCCAACAATTTTTCATAGGTCATGCTGCAATTTTCAGCATGCACAAGAATTCCTCAGAGAAAAATGAAAACAATAAAAGACCTGGGACAAAAGCAGTTTGCCCTCAGGATCCACTGCCCACAGTTTGAGGTTGTAGACCTTGCCTGTGAGAAGCTCCAAGACAGAACACATAGGAATCAAGAAAGCAAAGACGAAGCTCTGGCAATTACTCTGATTCAAGAATAAATTTGTAGTAATAAGAGGCAGATGACACACTCTGGACTCTGTGGCTCTCCAATCCACTGTCACTTAGACTTTTGTTCCATTCTCTCAGGTAGTCTAAGAAGTAGGGGCAAGAAGTTCAGTTGAAATACTTCTCATGGGGGGGGGGTGGTACATCAGTCTAATTGCTTAGTCTTGGTCGGTTTTTACCTGCTTGATTGAGCATCTGAAGATAAGAACATATCTGGGATCCAACCACTGATCCCAGTCATCAGTATGGTCAACCGTATAGCTATGAATGGTGGCTCTCACACAGAACTTTTCACATCGTGACAAAGCTAGCCTATTCTAGTTAGGAAATTAAATTTTAGGTTGTTTGAGTTTTTGGATCTTGATCTTCACTTTCTTTCATTTCTTTTTTTTTAACATTAGGTAGTGGAAATAAAAATAAAATCCAGTTATTAGAGCGAAACAACAGCCATTTCACTTTTCATTTCAGCCTCTGAGCCATCAGTAGCAAACCTTAGCTAAACAGTGAAAGCATTTGTTTCAAAGCAAAGGAGATCTTGTCCAGAAAACTTTTCTGTAAGGCATTAACATTAAGAATTTGCTCAAACAAAACCAAGCTTCACAAGTTATAATTATATTTTATCCTTCTTAAACATAACCAATAGCAGTTCAAGGAAATGCAACACAAATTTCAAACGTTTTTGTTCTCAAAACTCTAGCACTTTTAACTAAAATTACGGCCACAGTGTTCCTTCTCTGGCTTCTTTAATAATAAAATTATAATTTATTTCAGAGTTTCGCTTTCATCGTTCCGCATTATACTTTAATGTTTACAGAACCTGCATTTGAGATGTTTAAGAAACATCAACACACACTTTAAAAGTTCCTTAAAAAAACACCTCTCTGGCTGAAATAATTCATGCCAACAGAAGCTCTGAATTATGGCTGCAACCATTTAAAATCTGAGTAAGAATTTTCAGTATTCGGAGCTTAACAGCTGATGGATACCTCATCAACACTAAATCTAAAAATTGAAGATAAAGTAAAAAAAAAAAAAAAAAATAACTGAAAAGTGACAAGACAGGGTTCAGCACCTCTGGAAACAAGAGAGACACCAGGCTCCATCTTTCTTCTATTCCCTTGCCAGGGAGGATGGAGGGAATTAAACCTTCTATTTAGAGAAGTCAGGAAGGATCCTGTTGTTTTGGAAGAAAAAAAAAAAAAAAAAAATGACAATCTTCCCAATTGGGTTATGACAGTTTTGAAAGGACATCACAGTTGTTTCACAAGGGCTTTAGAAAGACCATAGGGAAAAAAGGATGACAATCCTTCTCTCCCTATTTTGAAAAGGGCATGCCTGAACAAAGACCCTCCACTGTTCATACATGCAGGACTGGAAAACACGTCTTTGGAAGATGACTCTCTGACAGTGGAAGTCAGAGAGTTCAAGACCAAACAATCCAAAAATGATTTGCTGGTAAATTAGATACAATCTATTTTAGAAAGGAAATTCCAGAGAAACTAACGCACTTAAACTACTGTGGCAAACCTAGATTTTCCCCCAATATCAAAGACCTAGTCTATCCTGGACAAATAAGATACTATATTTCCAACAACATTTTATTTTGCTGACTTTTCATGGGTCACGGTGCTTTCCTTTTAATAAAGAGGGGAAATCTATTGCAACTCTGTCGTTTTTATAGATAGTAAAGTTGAAGGGATTTTTGTTTAAATTTGATACAGATTTTTTTTTTTAAGAGACAGAGTCTCACTTTATTGCCTTCAGTAGAGTACCGTGGTGTCACAACTCACAGCAACCTCCAACTCCTGGGCTTAGGTGATTCTCTTGCCTCAGCCTCCTGAGTAGTTGGGACTACAGGCACCTACCACAACACCCAGCTATTTTTTTGTTATTATTGCAGTTTGGCTGGGGCTGGGTTTGAACCTGCCACGCTAGATACATGGGGCTGGCGCCCTACTCACTGAGCCACAGGCGCCACCCCTTGATATAGATCTTGATAAATGTGTAGGCATTGTTGACAGTTTTCCTTCCCTAGCTTTGGAATAATACAAGGTGAAGTTTAAATATATAAGAAAAAATAAGATGGACCAAGACAGGTTAATGGAAAGTATGTAACCAATTTGCAAAGTTCACATCAAATGCTGTGCCCTGTATACTGAAGGGAGAGGACAAGGTAAGTGATCCACTAAGGGACAGTCACTTACACATGGTTACTAGAGGCACTGTCAAAGGAAAACTGGATTTTCTTAAAGACAGAAAGGAAAGAAAAAAAGAATAGGAATTAGCATTTATTAAACATTAGCTTTGTGTTTCTTGATAACCATTCCCATTTTACAAAAAAGAAAATGGAGACTTAGGAGCAATAAACACTGTTAGAGGTATACCCAGTGTGCATTCCTCCTTTCCTCTTCCTAAGACAACCCTGTCCCCAGTTCTAGGGGGAATACAGGTTAGGCCACATCAGTCATGGCAGAATGCTCTTCTGAGGACAGTTAACAGCATCAAGGACGACAGAGAAGCCCAGTCAGACAGAAGACTGACAGTCCACACCTGTGAAGAGGCTTCTGCCTTCCTCTAAACACAGTGTAACGTATAGACATGAATCAGCTGAAGGAGCCATGACAGAAGTTGGCGCCAACAAAGAGCCTCACACAGCAGAATGATGCTAAGAACCCGAACTAACCCACCCCGAGGTCTCCTCTTCCTCGGAATCTCTTGTGAAGTAAAAGTTTCCTATTGATTCCAGCAAGCCTGAGGACAATTTCTAAAATCATCTTAACCGATAACAAGAATTTAACTTCCCCAAGGTCACTTTGGGCAAGTATTTGAACCAACATCATTCTAGCTCAAAACCAATCTTTTTCTACTAAATCACATGTGGCCTAAACTTTGCTAAATGTTTCTCCTCATGACATGATCATGCAATGTTAGAGCTAGAAAGGATCTCACCTCACCATACATTAAAAAAAATACACTTACCTTAGAAAGGTTTGAAGTAGTGCCTTTACTTGCAAACACAGAAAAGAAACACATCTTTACCAAAATTTCCGGAGTTCTGCAGAACTTCTTGCTTCATAAACATTTAATTTTTAGTAGAATATGGATTTATATGCTTTTAATAAATGGAATCAAACTTTTGAAAAGTATTTCAAGTTATTACTAATTTTCTTAGGGGTGGCAATGGCATTGTGGTTTTATAGTAGGATATCCTTATACTACTATAAGTATAAGTATATGCAGGAGATGCATGTCAGAAATTTACTTACACTTGTTACAGAAAAAATATACATACAGAGAAAGAAGGAGTCATATAGCAAATATGGCCAAAGGTTAATAATTACTGGATCTAGAGAGAGGGAATATGGGTATTTTGTCAAATTATTCTTCTAGGTTTTCTACATGCTTGAAAAATAATACAACAGAAAGCTTTGGTGTGGGATAGTAGGCTGGGAGACAGCATTGTGGAGCACGGTGTGGTTTCATATTATAATAACCTGGGGACTTTAACATACTGAAGCAGGCCTCACCCAGGGTTGTGGCTTGGGCACATGTCCTGCTGGTGTGGCAGAACGAGCTTGCTCTTCCAGGTCACAACTCATTAATACCCTGAAAGTCTAGGCTATTTTATTCATGAAAATTTGCCAATATTTTAAACTTAAAAGGACGAATGTATAGTAGAAGCATTAAGCTATTTACTTCTTGAAAAAAAAAAAAAAGAAAAGCCTTACTAAAATCATGCTCTTTACTCCTTTCCAAAGATTAGTCATAATTTGTTAAACTATAAGGAAAGGATTCCTTGAAGAATACCCAACTCCAATTCTCTAAATCCAAATTTGTGCAAATTACTTCAAGATATTCCAGTGAGTCTTACAACTGGTTAAAGCTCTCTAAGGTCCTGTATCTAAATTTCAGTTGGCACAAGGGCCTCCTCAGTTCTATTTGTCTTTCTTACTCGAAATATGTATGTGTGGGATACGGAATACAGGTGAATAAAGGGTAGATAAAATAAAGAAATAAAAAATAGCAAATATTAAATATATAATTCTTATAATAGGGATTTTATCTTGAAAATATACCTTACAACCCAGGTAACTTTTTAAAAAGTTTTATTGATGTCCAGTAAGTGCATATATTTAAAATGTACAATTTGATAACTTTTGATGTATGTACACACCTTTGAAATCATCACAACAATCAAGATAACTAACATAATTACCCTAGGTGGCCTTTTGAATCAAATAGATTAAGTGATGATGGTTCCAGCAGAGATACAGTATTCAGGAAAAGAAATGCTTCACAAAGATTGTTATTTAAAAAAATAAAAAAATAAGAAAATTTCCATACAATTATCCAAATGCTTTCATTAACAGATAAAATTAATATTGAATCTTTATATATTTGTCACCTGAATTTAAATCTAGCATTCATAGTATCCTATCTTAGATTTAGGTCTAAATAAATAAACATCTATACTCTAAAAACAGATATTCTTTTTTTTTTTTTTTTTTGAGACAGAATCTCACTTTGTCCCCCTCAGTGCTGGGGCATCACAGCTCACAGCAACCTCAAACTCTTGGGCTTAAGTGATTCTCTTGCACTCAACTGGACTATGAGTATCATTATACAAGGTCTGACAATTAAGTTCACAAACTCATCCTAGAAAAAGTGCTATATACCTCACTGCTGAGTATCATTACGGTTACTTTTGAAGTACTCCCCTTGGGAAGCTATGCACCGACACTGGTACCTAGTCCATCCTTCAGAGCAATTTGGAACTCTTTTTTGGAATGGACATCAGAGATCTCTGATATTGCCCTTGAATGTCATCAAAATAACTTCCATTCAGTATTTCCTTTATCTTCAGGTAAAGAAAACAGTCATTGGGGCCACATCAGGTGAGGAGGGAGGGTGTTCCAATACAGTTATTTGCTTTCTGGCTAAAAGACAGTGCCTTGTAAGTAAAGCTGGTGCCTTGTCATGATGCAAGAGCCACACCTTTCTCATGCCAAGATTTTCAGTTAAGATTTTCCTAACTGATTCTCTATCAATAGTTACTTGGTCTGCCATGCTTCTCACAGTCAGCCAATGATTCTAATACACAATTTAACAAATTCTTGCAATATTTTTATCAGTTCTACTAGTTACTGGCTACTCCAACCTCTCTTCATCAATGACCCTTTCTCTCCCCTCAGAAAATTGTTTAATCCAGCTCGACTCCCGTGCACAGTGTTTACAGCGCCAGCCACATACACCAATGCTGGCGGGTTCTATCCCGGCCCAGGCCAGCTAAACAATAATGAGAACTACAACAAAAATAGCTGGGCATTGTGGTGGGTGCCTGTAGTCCCAGTTACTCGGGAGGCTGAGGCAAGAGAATCACTTAAGCCTAAGAGTCTGAGGTTGCTGTGAGCTATGACACCACAGCACTGTACCAAGGGTGACATAGTGACTCTGTCTTAAAAAAAAAAAAAAGAAAAAAAAATGTTTAATCCATTTGTACACTGCTGTTTTCTTCAAGGCATTATCCCCATAAACTTAGACTAACATGTTCCTGATTTCACTTCCATTTGCCAAATTTAACAAGATTTTACAGATGTTTGTTCATTGCTGTAAATCAAGTTCCAACATTCTTGTGATGGCACACAAAACACACAACAATAATAATGAATGCCATTCAGCACAATACTGCCAGACGGTGACATGAACACAGCTGTGAGACACTAATATACCAAGATTATGAAACCTTACCCAGTTGTTTATACAGTGCTGCCAACATAAGCACACAGTGGCCAGTATTAATCTCTGATATCCTCAAGCACTTGGTGGTATTAAGTATTTATGAAAATCATTATACATTATGTTATCTTGTATTAATGTTATTTGTACTCCATAAACACATAGTATGTCTGAAATGAAAATGAACACTAAGGTCTTTATTTAAGAAATTATAGCACAATCATAGCAACAAAAAATTAAGTTCTTAATGTACATTAGACAAAACAAACTTAATGTTTTCTTTTTAATTGTGCAATATGGCAGAGATGAGTACATTTCCATTGTACAATTTTCAGTGTTACCCATTTTCTTCAGGATCTGTCACAAAGAAAACAAAGGAACAGGAGGAAACAACTTAAAAAGTATAAAGAAAGACCTATGAGAAATTTCAGAACACATCCACTAGCAGATCTTCCAGGGTTCAAAAATGAGGATGATTCATGATTTCTGTTGGAAACTACCAACAACACTATGGTTTTTTAATATTTCAATCAAACTCAAATAAAAGTTGTTCACTCAAGTGGGATCCAGTTTTAGGATTTAGGATTCCTTTTATAACAAGTCAAAGGAATAAAATGCATATAAAGAATTCTTACTTCACGTCATTATTGCACAATGTATCATAATGACTACTCTAAATAGGAGATAAAAGGCTCTATACACCCTGAAATATTTTGGAATAAAATTTCCACAAGGGCAGGAATAGTTATCATTCTTCTTCATAGCTGTATCATATATGCCTAGTAAAAGTAGATGGCCCATAGTAAGTACCATATATACTCGCGTATAATCCGAGTTTTTTTGGCACAAAATTTGTGCCGAAAAACCCGAACTCGGCACAAATTTTGTGCCAAAAAAGCTCGGCTTATACTCGAGTATATACAGTAACTCCATAAATACCTACTGAGTGACCTGAATGAGTAAAGGCATGGAAGCCAAAAATGGGATACAGGTATAGAAAAACAATGGTACTTCTTCAATGAGGCACAGATTTTATAAAGTACAATTTCTAGCAAATCTCTAATTTAACTCCAAAATGCAGTGTATCTAACTTTGTATTTGAATTGTTTTAAAAAAAAGCAGCAATGGACATTAAGGGCTAAATCAAAAAGAGGATTCATTTTGTTTAATCAAATTTAAAGGTCTTCTTTCTTTCTTTCCTTCTTTTCGTTTTGTTTTGTTTTGAGACTAGAGTCTCACAACTTTAATCTCCTGGGCTCAAGAGATCCTCCCAAACAGCTGAAACTGCAGATGCTGGCCACAACTCCCTGGCTATTTTTTTAAGAGACGGATCTCTCTTGTTCAGGAGTGTCTGGAACTCCTGAGCTCAGGCAATCTACCACACCCATCCCATAAACCAGGCGTCCTCAAACTGTGGCCCGTGGGCCACACGAAGCAATGTGAATTGTATTTGTTCGCGTTTTGTTTTTTACTTCAAAATAAGATATGTGCAGTATGCATAGGAATTTGTTCATGGTTTTTTTTTTAAAACTATAGTCTGGCCCTCCAACGGTCTGAGGGACAGTGAATTGGCCCCCTGTTTAAAAAGTTTGAGGACGCCTGCCGAAAGGTTTACTCTTAATGATGTCTGAAAAATGTCAGGTATTTTGAGAAATTATTAAAATTTTTCTCTAGATCAATACATTTTGGTCCTTAGGAAAACCTTTCACTCACAGGATTTTTATGTAAATCTTTTATTTTTAAAAACATATTTATTTTCATAGGCTTTGTTTTTTCTAGGTAAAAAGAATTATTAAAATCATAACAAAAGTTAACTCAAAGGAATACATTGAGTTGAAGCCATGGAAGACAATAAACCTGATGGTTACTTCACTAGGAACTATTAATCATTCAACAATGGTGAACACTGGAAAATAGTCCAAAGTTCTGCTGATTTCAAGGAGTTAAAAACAAAATAAAGGAGCTGCTCGTTCTATCTGATGATAGATAGTGATGCTCTTAGGCAAGCCATTGCCCATGTGGCCAGGAAACAAGTGGTTATCACAGAAAGTTTCCAAAGCTTGCCAGAGCACTGGGCATGGAGCAAAACAAAGCTTGCATGTTGCCAGGCACAGTGGCTCATGCCTATAACCCCAGCACTTGGGAGGCCGAGGTGGGTGGACTGCCTGAGTTCACAGGTTTGAGACTAACCTGAGCCAGAACCAGACCTTGTCTCTAAAAACTAGAGACATTTCAAGGTAATGTGAACAGAAAAAAATCCATGAGTCTCCTCGCATAAAATAGATTAACAGAAAATCAGTAAACAATAAACATGCTACATTTCTCCCTTATCACCACCTCATATTTGCTAAAACTTGGTTGTTATAAAGTGTCCCCTTAAGTTTTGTGTAGATAAGACTGAGAATTCATCTTTTGAGATAAGGTAAAGCAAATTTTCCATATAGAAGATCTTTTCATCAGTCTTATAAAGAAGACTGAAATAAATGAAAACCTTTATTTTATACTTTAGACAGAGGCAAACACAAAAGAAGTTAAAAACCAAAACAAAACAAACACTATGATCAAGAGAAATGAATTCCAGCAACTCATAGAAAGAAGATAAAACAAAATATTAATAAGAAAGATGCTGGCCCAGCCTCAGTGGCTAAGGCGCCAGCCACATACACTGGAGCTGGTGGGTTTGAACCCAGCCTGGCCCTGCCAAACAACAATGACAACTACAACCAAAACCAGGCATTGTGGCGGGTGCCTGTGGTCCCAGCTACTTGGGAGGTTGAGGCAAGAGAATTGCTTAAACCCAAAAGTTTGAGGTTGCTGTGAGCTGTGATGCCACAGCACTCTACCTGGGGTGGCATAGTGAGACTCTGTCTCAATATATATACATATATATATATGATGCTGCATTAAAAGAAAAGACAAACTCATGTGGGAATATTAAGAAAACTGAAAAACAATTTTACAACAAAAAGAAGATGGCTGGACATGGTGGCTCACACCTATAATCCTAGCACTCTGAGAGGCCGAAGCCAGTGGATAGCTTGAGCTCATAAGTTCAAGACCAGCCTGAGCAAAACGCAAGACCCTGTCTCTACTAAAACTAGAAAAACTGAGGCAAGAGGATTGCTTGAACCCGAGTTGGAGGTTGCTGTGAGCTATGATGCCATAGCACTCGATCCAGGGTGACAGCTTGAGACTGTGTCTCAAAAAAAAATAAAAAAAAAAGAAGAAGATGGTTGTGAAAACCAGATAAAATTTAAATTAAAGGTGGACTATTTTGGTCATTGTATTTAATATATTAAAAGTAAACAATACTAAAGAGAATTTTACATACCACCACCAAACATCATAAACATTAACAGGGACTTTAAATTCAAAATTCAAAACAAAATTAGATTTGTTTTAAATTTTTATGGGCTCTTGAATAGTCAGGACAAAAGGATATATATATATATATATATATATATATTTTTTTTTTTTTTTTTTTTTTTTAAAGAAAAGACTTTCACTATTTTGACCTCAGTAGAGTCCTGTGACGTCCCAGCTCATAGTAACCTCAAACTCTTGGGCTTAAGCCAGTGGTTCTCAACTTTCCTAATGTTGTGGCCCTTTAATACAGTTCCTGTGGTGTGACCCACAGGTTGAGAATCGCTGGCTTAAACGATTCTCTTGCCTCAGCCTCCCAAGTAGCTGGGACTACAGGCACCGGCCACAACACCTGGCTATTTTTTGTTGCAGTTGTTTAGCTGGCCCAGGCCAGGTTCGAACCCACCAATTTCAGTGTATGTGGCTGGTGCCATAATCACTGTGCTACGGGCGCCAAGCCAGGACAATATATTTTTAAAAGCTTACTCAGCAGTGCCTGTGGCTCAAGGAATAGGGTGCCGGCCCCATATACTGAGGGTGGTGGGTTCAAGTCTGGCCCCAGCCAAAACTGCAAAAAATAAAAATAAAAAAGAAAGAAAAAATAAGGCGGCACCTGTGCCTCAAAGGAATAGGGTGCCAGCCCCATATACCAGAGGTGAGGGGTTCAAACCTGGCCCTGGCCAAAAACTGTAAAAAAAATAAAAAATAAATAAAAGTTGCTTTCTGCTTAGAAACCTTATATTTGAGAATTACTATTTATTATTCTTAATATCAGTTAGAATAAATATTTCTTTATATGGCTTTGCAATTTAAAAGTAGATAATATGCGGCCGAGTGTGGTGGCCCCTGCCTATAATCCTAGCACTCTAGGAGGCCAAGGCAAGTGGATTGCCTGAGCTCAGGAGTTGGAGACCAGCCTCAGCCAGAGTGAGACTCCCCATCTCTAAAAATAGCTGGGCGTTGTAGCAGCCACCTATAGTGCCTGGGGAGGCTGAGGCAAGAGAATCACTTGACCCCAAGAGTTTGAGGTTGCTATGAGCTATGATGACACAGCACTCAACCCCAGGGCGACTGAGCGAATCTCTGTTTCAAAAATAAATAGTAGCCGAGCACTGTAGCTCAGGCCTGTAATCCTAGCACTTTGGGAGGCCAAAGCTTAAGCAGGTAGCTTAAGTTCACGGGTTTAAGACCAGCCTGAGCAAAAAGTGAGACCCCGTCTCTAGCAAAAATAGAAAAACTGAGGCAAGAAATTGCTTGTGCCTAAGAGCTGGAGGTTGCTGTGAGCTACGATGCCACAGCACTCTATCCAGGGTGACAGCTTGAGGCTGTGTCTCAAAAATAAATGATAAATAAATAAGGATCTACTTGAAGGATCCTATAGCTAAGTAATCTTTTTGAAAGTTAAAAGTAGATAATATAATTAATTTTTATCTTCTAATGGAATCTGAGAAGTTTGAATATTTTTTCCTGCAATCAAATACAAGTTTTACAAACTGTAACTAAATAAAAGGTATTCTCTCTCAGATATCTAAAATTTGTTCTCAAAACATGAACATCTGCTATAACCCAGGAGGTACCAAACTCAGTGTTATTTAAACCCCCATTCAATTAAAGTTCCTTACTTCTATAAAAGTTACCTTAGATATTTCTGTGAACACACCAATAAGAAGTCTCTTCAAATATAAAATTAAAAGGAAAAATACATGTTAGATTAAAAAAATCTGAGAGGTTAACAATTTTCAAATAATGATGAACAAGTATTCATTTCTGAATGCTAATGTCTTCTTTGTATTTGCTTACATTTTTGTCCTTCTCAAATGCTTTTAAAAAGCACTTACATCTGACCCCTATAACTTCCTCTATGAGTGAGCACAGGGTAACTTTCACACATGGAGAATGGTGGTGAAGTACGAAATTCAAGGTCACGTGGTGAACTACAGCATCATGCAGTATAGAACTCCATGGACTTTAACTCTGAGTTTATGTCATTACATAATGCGTATGTTATTTTCCTCTCCTTTTGATGATTGACAGAGTTTATACATAATTATTCATTTTCCTAATATCAGAAGACAAGGATGAACAACATGAGCCTCAAAAGTTATGTCTACCCCTTCTTGCTCTTCTTTCCAAATAATTATTCATAACAAACTTTGCTTTTTTAAAAGTTGGAGATAATTGTATATGACTGTAAAATACTAACCGATACCCAAATGCCTTCACAAAAAAGGTTAAGAGATGTGAGCTATGGAATAAATGCCATGTTAAAAATGTGTCAAGTGAAAAAAAAAGGGACCTTCCATCTTGCAGACCAGACACGTAAGTGTAGTTTCTAAGTGCTTATAAATTATTACTTTTTAAAGTTTCACTTTAGATTAGCTGCTTTGAAAACATGTGAAGAAAAAAGTGACAAGTTTTCTGAATTAATTGTTTTAGCCAATGAGAATGCAATGTATTCAATAAACTGGGTAACAGATGATTTGGTTAAACAAAGGATTATGTACATAAAATTGCTCACATTATAAATGAGAGGTATTTCTATGCACATTTGAAAAGTTTTAACAATGTTATAAAATCCTGTAACACTTTTGAGTAGATTAGTATTCAGATTTTGTTACTAAGGATTGCTCATAAATGATAATTTTGGCAGTTTATAACTTCAAAGGGCACAGTAATTAAACTGAAGTTATTGACAAGTAAAATAGAATGATTATATAAATTAAGCAGGTGGCAGGCCCCATCAATTTTGTTTATTTTAAAAACAATATTCTCTAATTGTGTAACACCTGTTAAGTGTGTGAAGTTCAAAGTGTTAAGTGCTTTATTTACTAATTACATATAATTCCTTTATGATCCCTATCGTACATATAGTGCAGCTATTTCAATAGTTAATTATGCATTAAGACTGCTCAAGAGGAAGAGCTTCACTTTTCTATTTATTTTTTTTAGGTGTCAAAACCCAGGCTTTATTATCCTACACATACATGGCCACAGACCCAGGTGTTCAGGCACTTGTGGACCCTGTAAGGGCCTTGTGGGTCCTCTGTGAGCAGGGCAATAGGGATCTCCCACTCCCAGGTGGAGTGGACTGTGGGGTTGGGGCTATCTATCTATCTATCTATTTATTTATTTTTAGAAGAGCTTCACTTTTGAATGGAAAGAGAAATAAGGTTTTGTTCCCTAAGAAAATGATGCCATTCTATTTTCATAGTAGTTGGTTGATAAATTCTCTTTATAATTATTAATTCTGAAGCAGATAGTAGTATGCGGGTCACTACAAATGTTTTGAGACAGGCCGTGTTACAGTCCATCGTTTCACTTCCAAGTATCAACAGCACCTGAATCACCCAAGTAAGTTTCAACTTGCTTGGCTTATTGGTGTCTCTGAGAGAGCGTCATTTGTTTCCATCTGTGTAGATTTTACATTTCCTGATTTTCATGTGCTCAAAACTTTCATAATGACCACATACATGGATCATATTATCATGTGGGACATTCCAAATCTAATTTGTATAATTCATATTGGTTAATGACAATGTCCAATTTGATGACAAAAAGTGTGAGTCAGAAAGTTGTATGATTTAAAAAATGGACATGTCAGATACCAAAGGAAGATACCCGATATCTATTTTGCATACTAATTTCTATTTAATATCCAAAATGAAAAATGCATAGTAACCATTTTTCAATAAGTGGACTAAATAGTAAAAGGTAAATTATACTGTGACTTCCCTCAGCTATTCTCTATTTGTAAAATGATAATGGAGAAAGTGAAAATTCAATTCACAATACAAATAATAATATTGTCCACAATATCACTTATAATGTTCATTCAAATACTCAAACAACTGAATAATAACATTATTTAATTAATTCCACAAGCATTCATTAATCTTCTTTATTATCTTCTTTATTACTCTGTTAGGCATTGGAGATTAAAATTATGAATGAAACACTATTCTTACCTTCAAGGAGCTTTCTGCTTAGGAGGGGAGAAAACCACAGACAATAGCAAACGTCCGATGCGTGCTATACTTATAATAGAAGTATATATATTCTATTATGCAAGGTTAAAGGAAAGAGGGGTCAACTCAAATCATTCAATAACTAAGTTTCTTAAAGACTCATACAGACTCTAGTTGGAAAGTATAAATCTCATAAAACATCAAGTATATTGATAAGATTCTCCTTATTCTCCAACAATTCCTTATAAAATTTACTTTTAAAAATATAGTCACCCAGATTTCAAGATATACAAGGAAAATATGAGAATTAAACTTGAAAAAAGATGCACCAAACACTAGTCAAGTATATGTTAACTCATTCTGTTCACAAGATAACCCTATGAATTTCGTGTTACTATTTTTTTTTGTATTTATTTATTTATTTATTTTTAATTATATTTTTATTTCTTATTAAATCATAGCTGTGTACATTGATATTATCATGGGGCATCATACACTAGTTCCATAGACCGGTTGACACTTTTACATCACACTGGTTAACATAGCCTTCTTGGCAATTTCTCAGTCATTGTGTTAAGACATTTACATTCCACATTTGAGGGAGGGAGATTGGTGAGAATACACTTGCGGTGCATCTTACAAGGGTATATGTGAAACTTCGTGTTACTATTTTTCCCATTTTACAGATAAATCTGAGGTTAACTTGACCAGTCACAAAGATAACAGGAAGAAAAGCTAGGACTTGAACCTATAGAAAGAATCTGGTTCCAGGGGCCCCACTCTTAATTACTATACCAGACACCATTTCTGTGACTGGAGATGATGATGGGGCAGTTAAATAGAGCTCACTGTGACAGGTAAACTCATTCATCCTTAAAAGGTTGCCTCAAGAAGCTGTCCTCATTTAAACACAAAACCCCAGCCAGGCAGGTGAGAAATTTGCCCAAGGTCACACACAGCCAGTGAGAGAAGGTGGTAATATTCAAACTCAGGCAGCAGGGTTTCCCTGTGCTAGAGGCCTCTCAATGATTCCATTTTATGCTCATGAAAAAGGTCACATGATAAAATGTATTAAACAACTCAGAAGGCTTTGTGTAAGTCTTCCTGAAACACTTTAAAAGGTTTGAAGACTAATGACAAACACTTCTTTAAGACATTTTCAACTTTACTACTTTGAGCTGATCATAAACACATTTTTGCTCTTTAAAAAGAAATCTTCTGTAGCAACTTGGCAGATTTCAGTACAGGAACAGTCTATTCTTTAAAATTAAATTTAGTAACAACTTATTCTGGTTAGTCTGAAAAAGAAGGAGAGAATGAACTACTAAGAGGCCTTTCCTGTACTTTAATATTTCAAAACATGTTTGCTTTGGCCTAATTTGAATCTTGTGGACAACTAGCCCAGAACTTGATTCAAAAAGAGTAATAACATTTTAAAACGGGTGAATTTTAAAAAGCCTCAGAAGCGAACTCAGAGCAACTATTTCTCCTAATTTTTACTTTTATCTCACACTAAACACTAAAGATATATAAGGCAACATTCTTATAAAGCACATACTGGTAAATATTTAGAAACCAAGTTAAAATTTTACAAAATTCTACAGAATGACACTGTTTAAAGAGCAATCAAGTACACAAAGATGGATATCAAAAGAAAAGTAATCCATATTTCTCTGATGTCCTTAACATACTCCATCTACTGTTATCTAGTGAGTGAGACATAAAAAATTTTGTGTTGTAAGGCCTTCCTAGAACAGAGATGAAGTAAAGATGCAGTGTCAAACTGGATTTCCATCTTACCTTGCTTTCCTCCAACAGGTTTGAAGAATTCATAACCTTTAATACCGAATTTATATTTTTTCAAAAGGAAACCCATAAAACTATTTCAAAATAAAAATACTAAACAATGCCTGTAGGCAACACGTTTTCCCTTGCTCTATCACAGGTGTTCAAATTAAAGATATCTTTTGCTTTGCCTTTACTGAATAAAAGTTAAACTTTGATTTAGAGGAAAATGTACCCATCAGCCGTTTTACACTTTTTGCAGGTCATAAAGTCTATGAGATCACATTGCTGACTATTACCGCTCAATAAGCACCCTACAGACCGAGAGCATGCCATCACTGAGTATTTTATAAGCGTTATAACGCCCCGATGGTGGAAGTCTGGCAATACCTAGAAACACAGCAAGGCTCGTGTATAAGGAGTCGAGAGGCGGGGGAAGAAGGAGCGAGGGAGGGAAGGAGGGAGGGAGGAAGCGAGGGAGGGAGTCGCCACCTCAAATCCACGCCGGACCAGGAGCCTCCAGCCCACATCCTGATCCCTGCCCTTCCCCAAAGTGGACTGGCCGCCACGTTTCCCCAGATACCCCCATAACCCAATACGGTACTCACCCCTCTGCGAAGGAGTCGGCACCTGGTCCAGCTCCCAGACGGGTCGGGGTGGCAGCGAGGGAGGGGACGTCTGGGCTGTGGGCGGGGGTGTCTGTGCGTCACTCGAGCGCAGGACCGTGTGAGTTCGAAGGGTGGGAGCGCAGAGCAGCGGGGAAATCAAGTCACGGCCGACGAGGAAGGAGAGACGGGGGAGTGAGAGGGTGGAGTGCCTCCTCCCTAAAATAAACCCACTGGCCGCTACGAGCCCTTGCCCCAGGCAGGGAAAATAAAATCAGGGGAAACAGCAGACTGACAAATCTCTAAAACGACGAGGAGCGAGGAACAGACTTTAATTTAAAGGAGGGGAATGGAGCGAGGACTGTAGGGGAGACAGAGAGAAGTGGCTCCGGGTCTATCCCATGCCTTTGCAGTCCTCAAGCAGAGAAGGAGGCTGGCTGAGGGGAAGTTGCCGCGGCTCCCAAAGAGGAGGAGGAGGAGGAGGAGGATGTTACTCCGTAACAAGTACAGACAGAGAGCCATGGATCAGAGGGGTGCTGCGAGCAGGGCGGCCGCGGCGGGGCGACCGGCGGCGGGCGGCAGCACAGCCTGCTCGGCTCGCTCAAGACATGTAATTGGATTGATGGGTTGTGCAGTGACTCACAGACTTTACAGAGTCGTACGGCAGTCCCCGCCCAGCTGGACAGGGGAGATGCTGCGGGGACAGGCGGGGTAAGGGGGCCGAGGGAGAGCCGGGAGGGGAGGTGGCGACCGGAGGGCGAGGCGCCGAGGGGCGGGAACGCAGAGGAGCACCCAATGGTGAGACTCAATGTTCCGACGGGCGTGGGCGTCGACCAATGGCGGCGCGGCTCGATAGGCGGCTGGTTTCCCCCCTGGCCCAATGAGTCTTCTAAGGACACTGCCGCGAACGGGGCGGGGGAAGTGGAGTAGGGGGGTGGGGAGAGGTGGGTGGACGTTGAAATTAGGGGGTGGAGGGAAAG
Organism: Loris lydekkerianus; assembly: GCA_963574355.1. Classification (NCBI taxonomy): domain Eukaryota; kingdom Metazoa; phylum Chordata; class Mammalia; order Primates; family Lorisidae; genus Loris; species Loris lydekkerianus. Next base: position 11,181 of record CAUYPK010162537.1, on the reverse strand, counting down.
GCGAGGCACCGGAGCCTGGTGGAGTCGTTCTGTCCTCCTCGCTCCAGAACTGCGCCTTCTGCCAATCGGAGCGCCGCGTGGGAGTGATAGACGCAGGCGACTAACCAATGAAGAAGAGAAGATTGCTGCAGCTAGCCCGAGGGGCAGGAGCGGGCGGGCGCACGCCCTCCTACTTCTTGCCGGCCCTCCTTCTCTCCCTCCCTCCCGCCCGCCCGGCTTGGGTCAGTCACGCAAATAACCGTGTGAGGGTCGGGCTGCGCCGGGAGGGGCACGGGCCGCGCTGCTGGCTGCGTGACAGCTATAGGGACTAGCTGTGCTGCCGACTTCGCGCCGGCAGGAGGAGGAGGCGGCGGAGGCTGGCTTCTTAGCCTACTACAGGCTGCTGCTGCTGCTGCTGCTGCTCAGCCTCTGCCTGGCGCTGCCGAGGAGCCCTGCGGCCAAACCCCACTTCCACAGGACAGACCAGGTTGGGAGAAAAGCATCTGAACTTGGCCCCACGTCCACTTAGTGCCCACTCTTGGAGAAAGCTCCTAGTGAAGTCCATTGGGGCTGTGCTCTGGAAGCTGAGAGGCTGGCAGCCAGAGACCGGAGGATTGGCAATGACATTTGCCTCCTTGCTTTCCTGGATTGTGGGGAAGTCAGGGTAGGGTGTGGAGGGGTTGAAACAGCTTCTGAATACATACCGTTTCTTTATTGAGTTTCTGGAAAAGGCATTTCTTAACCTGGTATGGGCGGGCGAGTGTAAATACACGTATAGACCTTAGCTTCCTCTTAACCTCCCTCCAGCACCGTGGCTCTTTCTCCCACTTACTCACCTTGAACCCTGAAGGCAATGCTCAGGAGCGCCCACTACTACGTCTTCTCATGGCTAAGGGAGCTGTAGCTTTTCTCAATTTCTTGGCTACTGTCCAGTAATCAATTTACAGACCTTAACCCTTTCCACATCCTTGTGCTTAGAAGTACTATAACTGTAGTCGCTAATAAACCTGACTAGAGATGCCCACTAAAGCAATTACACTGGCAAAAACCCACCAGTGCATTCAGGTACATTATTTGAGACTTAAGACAATTGTTTCCTTTCAAGAAATCAAGGAAAGGCAATCACACGTTGTATTTCTATTAAAATTTGCTCAGAATACTCAACATCCATTTTCAACAAGTCAACTAGAGAGAGCTAGGATTTAATCTACGGTCTTGAAATGAGCAAGATCATTTTGTTTTTTCATATAGGTAGTTGAAATCTACAGTGGTCTGGAATTCAGAAGAGATAGTAAGTGAACAGAAAGGTTTACTCTAGGCATATGGAGGCTTTCCTTGATTATTGTTTTGGGATACAGATCCTTCTCCTGAGCTTAGTTATGATGCACAGTCTGACCTTCTTCCCTCTGGGGATTTTAGCCCTACTCCATGATTTCTTTAAAGTCCTAAGTCCACTTATGAAAGAGCTGTGCCACAAACTTCTTGCAGCATATATCTTGTGTATGGGTTAACACTCCTCTGGAATTCTGCCTTGCAAGGAAGCCAGTGTCCTACCCCCTGCACATGGTGATCTGAGAAAGGTGGACAGTGTTCCTTTAGCCAGGTTACCCTGTGATAAGGTAAACCAGGCGTCCTCGAACTTTTTAAACAGGGGGCCAATTCACTGTCCCTCAGACCGTTGGAGGGCCGGACTATAGTTTAAAAAAAAAAAAAAGACTATGAACAAATCCCTATGCACACTGCACATATCTTATTTTGAAGTAAAAAACAAAATGGGAACAAATACAATTCACACTGCTTCATGTGGCCCGCGGTCCACAGTTTGAGGACCCCTGAGCTAAACAAACTAGATCCCTCACCTGGGAAAAATCTGCTCCATTTCTAATGTAGGTTATTGTACTACATTTAAGGATGTGCTAATGCTACATTTTAGAAAGCCTCTCCCCTCTTTTAAAAATTTCCTCCTCTGCAAGATCATTTTATGACTCAGGTGAATGTAATTGGCTAGAGTATTATTTTACATACCATGGTGGGTACTAATAACATAGAAGAAGATTTTGAGTCTAGACATACACTAGTATCTTTCAGAAGATACCCAAATACCCAGGGTTAGCACGGTGTGGCAGAAGTTGCCTCTTTGTCAATTGTTATTGGCATGCCTCCAAACCCCACCATGTGTCACTTTCTAATTCTGTGCTCTCTTCATTTCAGTATTTCTTAAAAGAGTTGTCCAAGGTCCACCTAGATTCCTGTGTCTGCTCTCAAACCTACTGAATCATCATCTCTACAGGCTATACCTGGATATCTGCTTTTTAAAACAAATGTTCAAGTGACTTGGATAAACATTAATTTTTTTAAATATTAAAAAAGTAAATATTTGATTTGAGAATCCCTATTTATTCCTTCCTTTCTTTTTTTCTCCCTCTTTCACACATATCTATTTCCTTTCTCCCCATTCTTCCATTTCTCATTTTTGTGATTACTTTCTTTTCTACATTTCTTGTACACGTGCTTGGTGGGGGTGAGGTGGTCTCTAAAAAGAGGATAAAGCTGACAAATAGTCTTCCATGAGTGACGTGGACATATCTCAGAGCTACAACACTGAAAAGTGTGAGGAAGTTACATAAAAATTTCATAAGCCTAAAAAAATCACCATAATTGATGTTATATGTGAATCTATTATATGTGAGATGCGTACACAGAGATAGAATTTTTCCTAGGTGGAAGCCACATTTCAAAATGCAAATTTCAACATACAAACAGTACATTTATAGTGTTACTGTCATTTTTCTTCCAAATGAGTGATGTACTAGGGGACTAATGATGTACTAGGACTGTGATGGTTATTTTTAAGTACTATATGAGATTTTTGTTGTCTCAAATAGCTCACAATCTATTTGAGTGGTTCTAAAGCACACACATGCAACATTTAAATAGGAACACGAAGAAATATCCAGGGAGACTTTTATATGTGTTTGTCAGAAATAAGCAGGATTTGGCTTATTTCTATCTAGTTTTCTTTTTACTTATCTGTATTTCTAATCTGTTATGATTATGAATTACATGTATAATTGAAAATCTAGAATAAAATATAAGCAATATGTGATAATAAAAGATTTTCTTGTTATTATTATTTAGGTATTTATATGGTTGTAGCTGATCTTTTTAGTTAGATTTTAAGCTCTTTATAAAATAGGTTTGAACATATACTATCCACATGTCCTAAGAAACAAAAGCAAATCCTCACCCACATGGCTCACATCTATAATCCTAGAACTCTGAGAAGATGAGGAGGGAAAGTTGCTTGAGGCCAGGAGTTCAAGACCAGCTTGAGCAAGAGTGAGACCCTGTCTCTACAAAAAATGCAAAGAGACTTAGCACCTATAGCTCAGTGGTTAGGGCACCAGCCACATACACCAGGGCTGGCGGGTTCGAACCGGGCCTGGGTCTGCTAAACAACAATGACAACTACAATAAAAAAATAATAATAACTAGGCGTTGTGGCTGGGGCCTATAGTTCCAAGTACTTGGGAGGCTGAGGCAAGAGAATTGCTTAAGCCCAAGAGTTTGAGGTGGTTGTGAGCTATGATGACACCACTAAACTCTAGCCCAGGAAATAGACTTAAGACTGTCGCAAAAGAAAAAAGAAATCAAATCCTCTGTCAAGGATAAATGATTCAACCTAGACCTTATAGAATTCCCACATATAAACCTAGGCAAATGTGAGTTCACAATCCAAATTACAAAACAAATGAAGAAAATAGTCTTTGTGAGCAAGAGGAAGCAGAGGAAAACACACATACACAGAGCAGATAAACCTGAAAAAGGACAGTCCAGAAATAGGCCTATTTCACTTATGAACAGGCATATATGCACTATGAATAGATGCAAAGATTATAGATAAACTATTCATCCACTAAATCCAACTTGCTTATTTCAGTGAGCTAGGTGAAACATTAAAACTCATGTTCTTGTCTTTCATTTAGAATACATTTATTTGCCTAGTGACCTATTTAGTTATCTATCATGAAAACATAACTTGAGTAGAGTTTATTCCAGAAATTCAAATATAATTTAATATCAGAAAACCTTTCAATGTAATTTATCTCAAAAAGACTAAGAGAGTGCATCACTTACGAATGATAGAAAACTTTCACAAAATGGAGAACAGAAGGAAATTTACTTAACTTTATTATAAAGAACCAAAAATATACAGGAAGAATATTACTTAGTCGATTAATTTTAAACACATTTAATGTAGGATTGGGATCAAGACAAGACTGCCACTACTATATAACATGATATTGAATGTCCTGGCTAATGGAATAATATTTTTAAAAGGAAGAGGAAATTAAATATAAGAATCTGAAAGAAGGAAACAAAATTGGGGTTTGTTTGCAGTAATATGATCAACCACACAAAATGTCTAATAGAAACAACAAGCTATTAGAAATTATGAGAGAGTTCAGCAAAGTGACAGAGACTGTTCTCCCCTTCTTCCATAGTACTAGGTTTGACACAAGTCCAATCAGAATAAACATTTGCCAGCCTCCCTTGCAGCTAACCATTGCCATGATCCAGGCAATGAGTTATAAGTAGAAGTGGTGCACATGTCCTAATAGGGAGAAGTGTGCACTCAACCTCTTTCCTGCCAGCTGGAAAACAGACATAATGGCTGGAGATTAAGCGGTCATCTTAAACCATGAGCTGAACTTGAGTAGGAAAGCCACACATGGCAGAGCAACCAGACAAAAGGCACCTGCTATACCTGTACAAGCCTTTAAGTATCTATCACCAATCTTCTTGAATGTCTTGAATAAACCTCTATTTCATCATGACACTGTTATCTTAATTTATGCTTATGTGTTTCTGTTATTAGTCAAATGTAATCCCAACTTATACAGCAAGATTCCCAAATATAAAATCAATTCATGAAAACCAAAAGTATTCCTTCACACTAGCACCAACAAACTAGAAAATAAGACACTATCTATAATAGCAGCAAAACTATAAAGTCTCCAGGAATTAACCTAAAAAAATATACAAAATCTTTATGGAAAAAAAATTTAAGTTCACTAAAGGACTTCAAAGGAGAAGCCAAATAGAAGTTTATGGACAGGATGATGTAGCATTGAGATAACAGTTATCTCTAAATTTATTCATAAATAACACAAATAAAGCTTATAGCAGGATTTGAGGAATTCATTTTAAAATGTATATAAGGGCCAGGTGCAATGGCTCATGCCTGTAATCCTAGCACTCTGGGAGCCCAAGGGGGGTGATTGCTTGAGCTCGGGAGTTCAAGACCAGCCTGAGCAAGAGTGAGACCTCGTCTCTAATAAAAATAGAAAAAAACTAGCCAGGTGTGGTTGACACATGCCTGTATACAGTCCCAGCTACTCAGGAGGCCAAGGCAAGAGGATCACTTGAGTCCAGGAGTTTGAGGTTGCTGTGTGCTATGATGCCAGGGCACCCTACTCAGGGTGACAGAGTGATACTCGTCTCAAAAAAAAAAAAAAAAAAAAAAAAAAAAATGCATAGGGAAGACTAAGTTCCCTTATAACCTGATAATTTTTGAAAAAGATAATGAGATAAGAGGGACTTGTACTCCTAGATATTAAGACACATTATAAAGTACAGAAACAGATATATAGAATAGTGGAATAGGAGAACACAAACCATTTTCCTACGAGAACTTGGTATGTGATAATATGAACACCATGGTCCATGAAGAAAGCATTTTTTTTTTTTTTTTTTTTTTGAGACAAAGTCTCACTCTGTTGCCCTGCGGTTGAGTACCGTGGCTTATAGTTCACAGCAACCTCAAACTCAAGAGATCCTCATGCCTTAGCTTCTCCAGTAGCTGAGACTACAGGCCCCCCGCGAATTTTTCTATTTTTAGTAAAGATGGGGGTCTCGCTCTTAGTCAGGCTGGTCTCGAACTTCTGAGCTCAAGCAATCCTCCTGTCTCAGCCTCCCAGAGCTAGGATTAGAGGTGTGAGCCACCACGCCTGACCTAGGGAAGCCTGTTGATAGTCAGCCTTTGCTTGCTTCTACAATAATACTTCTATATAAATGACAATCCCAAAATATCAGGAGCTTATAGCAACCACTTATTTTTCTCCCTCAGGGGTTGGAATGAGAACTGAGATTCAAATAATCTCACCCAGACTCCTCAAGATTTGGTTTGACTCAGTTAGATTCAGCTAGATTTGGCTCTAGGGCACCGGTCAGGTTCAAGTGTTCACTGCAGGTCTCATTCTGGCAAGCGACAGAAGTTCAATAAGTAGAATCAAATCATTCAAACACATTAATGCCTCTTCTTCTTTTCCCATCATATCCACTAACATTTTATTGGTAGTCATATGGCCAAGTTGAACATCAATAGTGGAAGGTACTACAAAATCACATCGCAAAGGGTAATTCTATAGTCAAGAGCACATGAAGAATTGGGAACACTAATCCAATCTAACCCAGAAATTTGGTTTCAAAGATAATGTTGGAAAAATTGTTTCACCAAGAAAAAAAAGGAAGTTGAGTCCATATTTCACACCATATGCAAAGGTGACCTCTGAATGAAGTAAAACCCCAAAAGCCAAAGTAAAACTATAATGCTAATAGAAATGTAAAATAGTCTTCTAATATTAGAATAGCTTTGTAATCCTAGGATGGAAAAGGACTTCTTTTCTTTTTCTTAAACAAGACTCTAAAAGCATAAACCATAAAACCAAAAGAATGATGAACTTGATAACATCAAATTAAAGTTTTCTGTTCAATGAAGAACATCATAGACAAGTTAAGAGAAAGTTGATAGACTGGAAGGTATTTCCAAAGGCTAAAACCAACAAAAGATTCTTATCTAGAATATATAGTACTAGGAATGCCTGCAAATCACTGAGGAAAAAAAAAAACAAAACAGGAAATGCAAAAGAAAAATAGCCAAAGGATACAAACAGGCAAATTTACAGAAGGGAACCTTGAGAGCCTAACAAGCAGATTAGGAGATATTAAACCTCAGTTATAATCAGATAAATGTACATTAAAACTACAAGACACTTTTTTTTTTTTTTAGAGACAGTCTCACTTTGTCACCCTCGGTAGAGTACTATACTGTCACAGCTCATAGCAACCTCCAGTTCTTGGGCTTAGGCGATTCTCTTGCCTTAGCCTCCCAAGTAGCTGGGACTATAGGCGCCCACCACAATGCCCAGCTATTTTTTGTTGCAGTTTGGCTGAGGCCAGGTTCAAACCCACCACCCTCAGTATATGAGGCCAGTGCCCTTCTCACTGAACCACAGGTGCTGCCCACTTTTTATTTATTTTTTTTTGTTTTTGAGACAGAATCTCACTTTGTTGCCCTCAGTAGACAAAGAGCTGTAGAGTTGTGCCATGGCATCACAGCTCACAGCAACCTCAAACTCTTGGACTTAAGCGATTCTCTTGCCTCAACCTCCCAAGTAGCTGGGACTACAGGTGCCTGCCACAATGCCCGGCTAGTTTTAGAAATGGGGGTCTTGCTCTAGCTTAGGCTGGTCTTGAACCTGTGAGCTCAGGCAATCTACCCATCTCTGCCTCCCAGAGTAGTAGTATTACAGGCATGAGCCTCGCCTTGATAGGACTCTTCTTTACATTTATTAAATAGGTAAAAATGTTAAAGTTGGATAGTGTTGCCTAGGATGGGAGAAAGCATGAACCCTCATGCTCTGATATTGGGAGTTAAGCCCTGGTATAGTTATTTTGGAGCATTGACCAAATGCAGCAATATTTAATGAAATACAGAATGTGTTTTCCCTGGTGACCAGTAGTTTCATTCCTGGGAATACATACCCCTAAGAAACTCTTGCATAGTCCATAAGTAGGCACAAATGAGGTTGTTCATCACAGCAGCACTTGAGGTAGCCACCTATTGGAGGCAATCTTAGTATATACATCACTACTGCAATGGGCAAATACAAAGTAGCAGACGCAAATAACAGTTAAAAAAAATGTAGTGGATGCTATGGAATAACATTTAATCGTTGGAAGTAAATGTACATTTTGCAACATGAGTAAATTTTTAAAATGTTTTATGGGGGGGATTAAGAAACAGAACGAGCTCATGTAATGCTCTTGGATATCTTTTATTATGGGGACATATCTCTGTTTTTCATTTCTGCTCTTACTGGGACACTTTGGAGGACGGATAAGGTAGGTGCTGTAGCAACTCACTTCCGACTCAAATATTTTCTTCCAGAACTCACACGAGGTCGTGGCAGGTTTTCACACAGCCCCCTGATCCCCACCACTGTTATTCTGCAGGCCCCCACAGTGCCTACCAGAATGACATCTCCCATTACCTTCCTGCTTCCTCTTTGCCTGTTTAATAGACATTTATCAGATTATGAGTTTCCTTCCCAGGGTGGCAGGAGATGAGTGATGGCTCTTGAGAAGTGGGCCATAGTCCAAGATGTAGAAAATAATCTTGCCATTCTGCTATTCCCATATGCCCACTTCCCTATTTCCAAGTTAGAAACACCCAAACAGAGCGGCGCTTATGGCTCAGTAAGTAGGGCGCTGGCCCCATATAACGAGGGTGGTGGGTTCAAACCCAGTTCAAACTGCAACAAAAAAATAACCGAGGATTATGGCGGGCGCCTGTAGTCCCAGCTACTCAGGAGACTGAGGCAAAAGAATCACCTAAGCCCAGGAGTTAGAGGTTGCTGTGAACTGTGACACCACAGTACTCTACTGAGGGCGACAAAGTGAGACTCTGTCTCTAAAAAAGAAAAGAAAAGAAAAGAAAAGAAAAGAAAAGAAAAGAAAAGACCCAAACGTTCCTGGATTTTAAAGTTTCAGTAATGCAGTGGTTCACATCTGTAATCTAGCACTTTGGGAGGCCAAGGTGGGAGGATCCTTTTAGGGAGTTGGAGACCAGCTTGGGCAACATAGTAAGACCCTGCCTTTATTTTTTTTTTTTTTAAGTTTCAAGACTGACCTAAAGATAAGTTTGTTTATATATTTTTATATGCCTCTCAGTGTGCTGGCAGTACTAATAATAACCATAAAGATTAAACAGTAACAGCAATTGTAAGATCAGCCCTGTGTGATGTAACAAACAGGAGACACAAAGACTTTTTAAAGTTGAGAGGCCTGAGAGGAAAAAAGAGAATTAGCTGTAGAGATTTAGGTTAAGCATCAGAAACAGCTCCCTAAAATCAGCATTGATAAACCAGTGAAGGAGTTACCAAAAGGTTTTGGGACAGATGAGCTGTTTTCTCAAAAGATTTGGGGAGTGAACGACATGGTTTTCAAAGTTTCTCCCAGCTCCGTTAGATTGAGCCTCCTCCTGAGCAGGCATATTGAAAATGCAATCGTTTCCCACAATGGTACTCTTAGAATAACCCCCGCCTGGATCAGACTGCTTTAAAAGCCGGTCTCTGCCTGCAGCTTTCCTTAATGGCTCATTACTAGCACACTAAATTCTGACCCTTAGTAATGGCCATGATTTCATGGCCCTGAAACTACCATGTGCAGGAGCTTGCCTAAGCCCAGGTAGGGAGCTCTGCAGGAAGGCAGCTGATGTGAGGCCCAGCTGCCCATACCCCTTCCTGGTGGACTAAGCAGCAGCTGCAGGCAACTGTCCAACTAGCTTTGGGTCCCTGAATTCTGCAGAAGCCGCAATATGATTCTACAGAGGTGACTGTTCTCAGGATCACATTACTTATGGTTCCGAAGTAGGGTGTGTAACACTCATCGCTAGCTCTCAATACTGGGGCCTTAATGTTAGTTTACATCTATTTCATAACCCTAACCCTAACATGTCTAATGATTTATCCTACTGTAGTTTCTGTAACTCCTAGGAGCTATGTGATCAGTCATTCCATATTTACTGAATAATTACTTACTGAGTTCTAGAGAGTCTTGGGAGCTGTATTTGGAAAAGTAGACATAGCCCAGATTATAGAGCCTTAAATGCCTGGTTAAGAGTTTCAATTTATGGGATAAGACAATAGGGACCCTTTAATGGTATCTGAGAACGGGTCAAGCACAATGAAGAGTGTTCTAAATTTAATTGAACAAACACTTATTGAGGAAAGGACAAATATTAAATCCCTATTATAAGAAATAAAACATTATGGTAAGCCCCAGAGGGAGGGAAAAAGTCCTTGCTTTCAAGGGATTTACATTTGCTAGATTTTATTCTGTTTGTGTTTTTAATACGGGGTTGGGGGGGGGGGATAAGGGTAGTATTTTGAGGTATCAACCAATGTGGTTTTCCTGCATTTCCTATACCCTAGTCCATTTCCTTGGAATATAGATATAGCACAGCAGAGATTTAGAAAGAAAGAAGAGTCAATACTTGACTTCCAGTTTTCAAAATGAATTTTAAGAACACACAGCAGAGACAACACTCTTAGAGAAAAGGTATGGGTCTTCATAAGCTACAATGAAACAGAAACAATAGATATGGAAGCATAATGTGTAGAGCCCAGGAAAAAAATTGCTGTTAAAATACTAGAATATAGGGGCGGCACCTGTGGCTCAGTCCCTAAGGTGCAGGCCCCATATACCGAGGGTGGCAGGTTCAAACCCAAAAATAGCTGGGCATTGTGGCAGGCACCTGTAGTCCCAGCTACTTGGGAGGCTGAGGCAAGAGAATCGCCTAAGCCCACTAGTTAGAGGCTGCTGTGAGCTGTGTAATGCCACAGCACTCTGCCGAGGGCAAAAAAGTGAGACTCTGTCTCTACAAAAAAAAAAAAAAAAAAAAAAAAAAACTATAATATACGGGCAGTGCCTGTGGCTCAGTGGGTAGGGCGCGGCCCCATATACCAAGGGTGGTGGGTTCAAACCCGGCCCCGGCCAAAACTGCAACAAAAAAATCGCTGGGTATTGTGGCAGGGGCCTGTAGTCCCAGCCACTTGGGAGGCTGAGGCAAGAGAATCGCCTAAGCCCAGGAGTTAGGAGTTGGAGGTTGCTCAGAGCTGTGATGCCACGGCACTCTACCGTGGGTGATAAACTGAAACTCTGTCTCTACAAAAAAAAAAAAAAAAAGAAAAGAAACTAGAATATAAAAGTTTTTCCTTCAAAAATTAATTTAATGTCATTCTAATTAAACAATCATTAGCCTGAATTTTATTGTTTATTTTTATATCGTGCAATATCAGTTTTAATATAAAGCACACATAATACCATTCTCTTATATGTGGAATCAATGAAATTATC
>CAUYPK010162534.1:0-24218 GCA_963574355.1 Loris lydekkerianus | reverse complement strand
CTCAGAAGCAGCATAACAAAATCCAAACTTGGCAAAGAGCCACAGTATACAAAATAATGATAAGAGGCAAAGAGCCGCATTCATTTTGGCCGGGAGCCGCATGCGGCTCGAGAGCCGCGTGTTCGCCACCCCTGGACTATAATTTCTTCATGTGGCTAAATGTCATGGTGACAGCGTTGGGCCTTGCATTAAAGTCAGCTCAATCATATTAACCAGAAAATTCTCCATTAAAAAATAAACTGGAAGAGGGTATCAGTAGGTTACACTGCAGGCCTTACCGTGAGCTCCTGTTTATCTTGATAGGTTCTTTCATCAGCCACACCTTTCCAAGAGCTATGTGCCTCTCCAAGGATGGGCCATCACTATGTACTGCTGCTAGGGAGGGGACTTTTAAATGCAGCAGTCCCCATAAACCAGATAGATATCAGGGTCACTTCTAGCCAGGTCTACAGTCTCCAGCCCTTGCAAGGACCCAAACTTCCATGCAAAGCTGCTCCCTAGCTTCTTTCTTTTACAGCTGGGATAGTTTCAGCCCTCCCTTGGGGATATTTCTCCAGCGTTTGAACCTCATAAAATTATAGTGTCTTTAGAATGCTTAGATTGGTTAATAATAATTCATTCTGCAGAATATGGGGGCTTTAGAAACCCCCCTTGCACACATTAATGGCTGTTCCTTGGACATCAGGCAGACCTCAGCAGTGCAATTATTTGTATCTTCATTTTATATACATTCTGCGGCACTGCACTAGGAGCCCAAGAGACACATGGGTGAGCTGGAATCGCACAGAAGCAGGGACAGCCAAAGAATGCAAAGAATGATTTATGGGTTGCAGAAGAAAGGGTGGGGAGAGTGAGGGAAAAGGGAGAAAGATAGAGAGGGAGAGAGAGAGGCAAATGAGGACCAATCATGCCAAAATGAGACATGATTTGCTGCTATTTTCCTTCCCAGTGTGTTTTTCCTGGGTGCCTCCCCAGCAGAGCTGTTCAGTCACTTCTGTTGTGTGTGCTCGTGCATAAATTCAGGTCAAGTACAAAACCCTGATTTCTCTATTCATCATAGGGACGGGTAATGTTCTTATCAATACATAACAAGAAATCGCAACTAATTTGGCTCATGACCTTATTCTTTTATCATTAATGGTTGAAATGGTGTTTGCTTATCCATTAATGCATTCAGTTCAGTAAACTAAAGCTGTTTGAAATTTTCATTAATCCTTTCCCATTGAGGGTTTCCCTGCACCAAATCACTTCCGAATAAAACAAAAAAAGCAAATGCATGCACAGGTTTCTCTTGATTTTTCAGATCAAACATAATTTACAGGGCACACCATTTTAAAATGAGATTTGGGTTTTTTTTTTCTTTTTCTTTTCTTTTTTTTTTTTTTTTTTTAATCACTGATTCCAGAGTACTGGGGAATGAATGAGCTGTTTACTGAAAATATGAATTACATGAACTTACCCCATAAAGTGTTCAAGTACAAAGGGCTTGTTTTTAATGGAAAAAAAAAAAACACCGAATATATAAGAATAAAAGTATAAAAATGGTTTAACACCTAGCTTTTTTTTTTTTTTTTAAAGATGCTTTTCAAATGAATCCATCTTTGCTATTTAATTTACATTTTGAGGGCTCATTAGGATGATGAATGATGAGGCTGGAGAATAAAATACACTTCCTGAACAAAAGACGATCTCTGTAGCCTAATAACATTTTATGCCAGCACTTACATTTGTCAGAAGTGGATGCTATTTATCCCTATGATTATTTAAAAATCATTTTTATTGTCCTTTGTGCTGTGTCCTCTTCTAGGAATTTTAATTCAGAGTTTGACACCTACTTATTAACTTCCGTGAAGTATGGAGTACAAAGGCCCGTACTCTATAAAAGAATTCTGAACAGCCATGTTTATATTGCCTGCAGCTGTACACAAATTAGCTCAGTTTGGATTTGTTTCGATCAGAAATAGAAAGCCCATTGGAACAGTGTGTTAACCTCTGCTTCCTGCCGCCTGCCTTAGCCTGAACCAAGCGGGACTCGCGGAGTAGACAGAAGGGGAATTTTCCTAATTATGATAGAGCCTTTATGCATAAATACATTACTTCCATTTCCTTGGCCTCCTCCAATTGCTCGTCCCAAACAACACTCTGTCATCTGTCGCCACATACTGATGCCCGTTCTTTTCTCTCTGATCTCCTTGCCCAGCCTACACTTCCATCCCACACCCTCACTATTATTCCAGATTGCTTCTTCCTGAGCCATCTGTCTCCCTGGCTGTGTGTGTTTTCCCATCTACTCAGCGGGCTAGGTTTTTTCCAGGGTGGGTAGCACCCTTTGGAAATGGAGTGGGAGTCCTGTATGCCTGATGAGACGCAGACCAGAAACCGTGGAGCGAGGGTTTCTCTGTGTGGCACAGCCGTGAGAGCCAGCCCACGTCACCTGGGCGTGGTGGCGGCATCATTCTGCCCAACACATTCATTTCTACCCACCACTTCAGAGTGTCAACGGATTTCACTTATGACTCATCCTAGAGGTTTTATAAAAGGGCAAGTGTCTGTTCACTCTTCCTGAGAAGAGACTCAGCCCTGACATTGATTCCAAGGCCTCAGGGTGAGTTGTGTTCCAGGGAGATGCCCCAGAGAGCAGCTGGGCTCTCTGAGGGCGGGTGACGCAAAACCAGGCAGTGTGTGGCTTGCTGCCACTCACTTTAATGTCACCTACAAATGTTTCATTCTGATTTCACTCCTCATTCCAGACTCATTCCTCCTTGCTTCAGGTGTTAGCTGGCTAGAAATAAAACAACCACTTATAAAAATTCAAAGATGGATCCTTGGAATGTAAAACCTGGCACTTATTTTACATCTCTCTAATCAAATGCTCTTTGTTGCTAATACTTCTATAGTCCGCAGGGAATCCAGCTTTGAGTTATTGGTTTGGCTTCAATAGCAATTCAGTGAACATACAACCGTGTGACTACTTTCACTGTTATTTTAGATGATGTTTAATAAGTGCTACTATTTCTAGTTGGTCCTTAACTACTTTGATATTTTAATGAAATTTACAATGATAATTAAACTTAGCTTGTACCTGTTTAAAGAGTGTATAGCAACTTTATCTGCTTCTGTGGACAGTAATTATAATTGAAAAGGACATAAAACTCAAAAGTGGTAAAGACATCAAGACCAGGGTTTCCATACTTAGGGTACAGAGCACAGATATGGTCCTTGGACATGTTGGCAAGATGATGGTTTGTGAACCTGACCATATGAGAAATGATGACCAGTTTTTGTTGTTGTTGTTTTTTCTGTCTTTGGCAAAATACAGGAGAGTCTAAAGACCAATTGTTTATATCCTATTGACTCTGAGTAACTCTCCAAAAGCTCAGAATTATCTTGACAGGGAACCTCTGACCATTCTCCTACCCATGAAGTAATAAATTCTACAAAGGCTGCTTGCTATATATACCTCAAGGAAACACAGGAAATGCTGATACACACTTTGTAGTTTTTATGTAACGCTTCATTAATGTTATTAATATTGTTATTATATGTGTACACATTTATGGAGCTACTGGGGAGTTGATGAGCACATCTCAGAAGATATAAACATGGTCCCTCTTCACAGTCTGAATTTAAATAAGCTTGGAGATGGATGGTATAAACATAAAAGTTCAGGGAAAGGAAATGATTTCAAGAAAGGATTCCCATGAATCTGCAGAACTCATTATGGACTGTGTCGGGACGTCACTGATTTTTTTTGAGAGCATAAATAATAGGTGTCTTTCTTAGTCTGGAAAACAGTTTTGGAACTGCGTGCTTTACGTTTCCATCACCATGATCCAAGTCTGAATTTTTTTTCAGCCCTGTGAGTTATCACTTACTGCTTCTTCCCAGCAGACTCCTGGGCTCCCCATGAGTACAGACTTATGCACATAAAGAAAACCTGATGTCTTCTCTCTACAGTCACCAGATTTTATAGCCGTAAGGTTGTCTAGTTTCCTTCTGTCCACATGTAATTAAGATACTTGAAAGATAGTCCATAGATGTAAAGAAGGTGGTAAGAAGGACTGTTATTTAAGTTCATGTGTGGGTTATTCAGCAGAATGTTCCCAGTAGGAGCTCTGAACCATGTTTGTTTTGGGTGATGGTTACTAACCCACCAGCCCTTCTTTTACTTGGGACACTTCACACTTCCAAATCAATTGTTTAGTGATTGTTTTCTTAAATAATTGATAGAAATGTCTTACCTGTTCTTAAACCTACACTTACCACTCATTATGTTTTTCCTTTACGAATTTTTGATAGAAGCATCACCCCAGAGAACATGGGATTTAGTAGGCACTGACTTGAATTGCTTCTGACAGAACTCCAAGAATTTTTTTCCCTTAATTATTACTAAAATCTACATGGAAAAAGCATGCGACTTTGAATTAATTTGGAAGGCTCCGAGTGTTTAAAAATTCATCATGAACTCTTAATGTGTCCCAATAAGTGGGTGATTATAGGTTGGAAATTTTCCCTGACTCTGAAGTACAAAAAATTCTGATTAAGCCTAGTCACACAGGGAAGAGCCTTCCATAGCAAAAGAACCATTTCTTCCCAAAGTTGTAATTTAGCCACTTAAAATTCGGCTGAAAGAATTTTGTTTTAGGGTCAAATTGCCCTGCCTTGATTTTTCTCAACTTAAGCAAAGCTCATGGTTGCATATCACCCTAGAGCATCGGTTCTCAACCTGTGGGTCACGACCCCTTTGGAACAATGAAAATAAATTGTGGCATTAGGAAGGTTGAGAACCACTGCTGTAGAGGTTATGCAAACTTCATATGCTTCTTGTTTTCTCCAACTGCTTAATCCAATATGTTGTTTTATTGGATGTCTTGTCTTTTCAACATAGAACTTAACTGTGAGATACTTGTGCAGCATTTAGTGATAACTAGCCAGGGTAGGCTAAAGTATCATGTCTGTGGAATTGGGGAGCAGTGTTGAGAGTATGATGATGGAGTGATTGGATTGGATTCATTCATCTCACATGCATTTTGTAAGTTAAGTACCTTCCATATGTCTTTCTTATCACTTTATCTCCAGCTCCTAGGATGATTCTGGCACACAGTAGGGATCAGAATTTGTTACATGAGTGAAGACTGCATTCTTTTGTCAATTCATTTTCTTTGAGAGAAAATTAATACCTAATGTCTAAAAGTGTCTGGTCTCTATTTAGTAACCTTCATGCTAGTGGCAAGCAAAGGGTACACTTTCTTCTAAACAAAGTAGTATATTATACTCATAAAGAGTTTTATGTTTTCATTTAGTCTTTTCATTGCATCCCCAAAATAGTCACCCTAGCTTCATGTGTTTTGTGAACATGCCGTGAACATGCCATGTACTTGGGACTACAAAATAACGTTCTCTAATAAAGTGCTGATGACAGTCTCATCATAAAGCAAATTCCCCTGTGTGAGGCCATCAGTCACAATGGCTTCCACTCCCCATGAACCCTCAGGATCTCTTTCTTTGTGCTTCTGGTCAGCTCCTTTTCTCATTTCTCACAGTAGTGAGTGTTCTCCCCATGGACATTTGTACCTAATGTCCCACTGGTATCCCAAGTGCATGCCCCAAAGTGAGCTCATTGTCTTCTGCTCCCCCCCACCCCACCAGTTACATTCTGTCCTAAATCCCCCACCTCGGTGATGTCACTGTTCATTCAGACCAGAGACTGAGAGGACAGCTTAGCATTTCCACTCTTGCAACCACGTCTTGCTGAGTCTTATTATTAATCTTAAAGAAACTGTCTCCCAAGACAGAGGGGAGACAAGAGTCTCCCAAGCATCTTTCTGTCCCTCACTGTCCCCGAGGTGCTGATAGGTTAGACCTCCCTGTTCTCTCTCCTGCTCTCTCCCTCTCATCCTCCCTCTCACCCACAGCTTTAACCTACCCCAGCTGCTCTACTTGCCTTCTGTTATATCCTGCAGAGGCTCCAATTCCTCTCCCGTTCTTTTGCCATCATAAAATCCACGTTTGATTTTAAGCACCTTTCCTACTTAAAACCTTTCAATAAATGCCCGTTGTAAATGAGATTGTATGGATGGCTTAGCTGAAAAGTTGGAGGATAAATGTTCCGGGTTGAGAAAGCATGTGCACAGGCCTCAGGAGAGGAAACATCTTTAAACTTTAGAGAAGCTGAAGGAAGAACAATGGCACTAGAACACAGTAAGCCAAGAGGAAGTATTTTGGAATGAGAGTGGAGGGTTGGGGGAACTAGATTGTTTAGAACTGCTTAGGCTGTGTTAAGAGTTTTGGTTGTTATCTTGTAGGTCAAGAAAGCCATTGAAGGATTTTAAGCAAAGAGATGACATGATCTGGTTCCTTTTTCACAAAGAGTATTCTGGCTGCTATGTAAAGAAGGGAGTTGAGAGAGAACAGGAGGTGGGAAACAGGTGGGATGAGGTGAATGAGAGGTGATGTACTATAGGATAAGCTGATGGCATTAGAGATGGATCAAGGTGTGTAGCCATAATGTATCATTTGGAGGTAGAATCAGCATCATGACTTAATGATAAAGTGAACATACCAGTGAGAGAGCAAGTGGGGTTCCCTGAAGTGAGAAGGACAGAAGAAGGAGTTTAGGAGTGAAGATCAAGAGCCAGCTTTAGAAACTTTGAGACCTCTGTGAGATGCGCAGGTGGTTGTACCAATAATACAGTTGGGTAAATGAGAACCTGGAATTCAGCAGTAGATCTGGGCTGGACATATACATTCAGAAGTCAACTTAGAAATGATCTTTGACGTGGTAGGGGTTCATGCCATGACCCAGAGAATGAGTGTGGCGTGAAAAGTGGAGAGGGCCCAGGATTGAGTCCTGTGTCACCACAGTAAGTGATTGGAGAGACTCTGGCAGAGGGAAGTGAGAATCACCAGCACAATGGAAACCTGAAGGACAGTCACTGAGACAGACGGGGCCTTCTCTGTCAAACGCTGCTCACAGTGGCAAGAAAGGGAAAGATGGAAAAGCCTGTTATATTTGGCAACACACAGGCCATGAGTGACCTTCACATGGAAACTTTTGTGGAGTGATGGAACAAAAGCCAGAGTAGGATTATCCGGGAAATAAATGTCAAAGAACATGCCTGGAAGCAAGCCAAGCTGAATATGAGTTTCTGTATAATTACTGAGGTCACTAACCTTTCAGAATCTAGTTCTTTTTAGAGTCAGAAACATGTTGAATTCACATATTGTCATTCTGTCAACAAATCGATATTGGGTACCATGCCCAATAGTTTGAATGCCTGCTGCCGGCAGGTCTTGGGGACATCTGTTTATTCACTCAGCTAGCAAATATTTAGTGAGTGCCTGCAATGTTCCAAGCATTATTTATCAGAAAAGTAATAGTGATCAAAGAGGGTTTCTACCCTCATGGAGAATAATTTATTGGAGGAAGATAAATGATTGTAAATAATTTTAGGTAGTGATAATATTAAGAAAGAGGAGAGCCTGGAAGAGTGTTTAGGGCAGGCCTAGGGAACACCAAGAGAAACAGGCCTCAACAGGACAGAGGACAGTTTGGGGCCTGTTTAAGGGCCCGGGGATAGGGGTGGGGGCCTGTAATGGTTTGAAAAGGACAGGGGAATGGGACAGTTTGAGGCCAAAGAGATAATCAGGTTGGAGATTGCCTTGTGAGCAATGTCATTAATAAGTGTTCACAATAAAAGCAAAAAGGTCATTTAAAAAAAAAAAATCTTGGAAATACTTTCAAAATTACAGAAGAGGGTATAAGCATAGTAGTACAAACAATTCCTTTGTACCCTTTGTCTAGAGCCAATAATTTTTTAACATTTTTGTCGTGTATAGTTGCTTTTTTTTTTTTTTTTTTTCTTTACCCCTGTCTCTCTCTCCCTCTCTCTGATTTTTTTTTTTTTTTTTCCATTTTGGAATAAGTTATAGACATCATGCCCCTTTATTGGTAAATATTTCAATGTATTTCCTAAGAACAAGGGCATGTTCTTATATAAGTACAGACAATTGATCTGATTCAGAAATTTAACTTTGTGTTATCTAGTCCACAATATACTTTCAAATTTCACCAATTTTCCTAATAACAATCCTTGCAGCTCCTCCCACCCCCCAACCCCCTGCCCTACAGTGCAGAATGATGCATTTCAGTAAGTTCTTCTGTGGCACAAAGAAGTGTCATCTTGAAAACTCATGCGGATTTGTATTTTATTCCACAATACATCCACGTGTGCTTTAATTTAAAAGAAAATACAAACTTTTAGGTGGGGGAAAAAACCCAAATCAGTTTCTTATCCTATTAGCTAAAGGGATAGATGGTTTTGTCTTGAGTCTCTGGTTTTGCACACCATGCTGAACTGAAGAGCATGCATTGCACATCCGATTCAGGGACCAAGCAATTTCTCATCTCTGTTACCGTGTCACAATATTTTGAGAACCCAGACGCACAGAAAGACAAGAATATAAATGTCAGCTTTTTTTCCTCCAGTGCCTTGAGTGGTTCCCAGGCAACCCCTGAGAAGAGATGCTAAAAAGGCTCAGCGGAAATGGGCTGGGTGGTGTTCTCAGGCCATGTCAGGGGAAATTACAGTGATCCACGCTGCTCGGAGAGAGGGCTAGTTGTGGTGGTGCTGGGAAGAGTCTGTGAGCACGGAACAACAGGGAATCAAGGATGTTCTCGGTCACAATGACTGATAAAAGCTCTTCTTTAAAAAAAAACCCAAAACAACAACAACAAAAAACACCTCAAGATTAAGATGGTGATTTTTATCACCCCTGAATTAATCAAGAATCTCAAATAATGCCCAGTTTGTCTGGTGCTTACATGGCACCTCCCCACAGGCCAATGTTAATTTTCCTTCGTTTTTTACATAATTCATTCCATTTAATCCTGACCACAAGCCTGTGGGATATGTATTATGAATTCTCTCCAGTTTACAAGTGAGAAGAGTACGGCACACACAGAGGTGAAGGAATCTGTAAGGCCGCAGTTCTCAAAGGTCGTCTTTGAAAGTGCAGTTACCCCTTACCCAAGATCAAAACTACGTAATAATTTAAAAATGTTGTCTGTCTTCTTTCACTGTGTTGATAGGACAGGAGGTATAAAGACAATGGAGGATGAAACTGTGGCCGCCTTAATAGGAATCAGAGCAGTGCTACCAAACTACGTTAGTAGTTGCTGTATTCTCCACTGCCATGTACTCACGGTTAAAAAATAACGGCTTCGCCTAAGGGTGTCCTTGGTAAAGCAACAAACATTAGTAATTTTAGTAGATCTCAATAGTTGAGTGCATATCTTTCTAATACGTATAGCACTCTATAAATGTGAAATATGTGAAAGGCACTTCTGCTGCCTGTTTGAGTGGGACAGTCGTCTTACATGAAGCTGCTATTACTTATGGAATGCTGTATTACCTTAAAGAATGCCTGAGAAGCAAATGATGATTTTCAGTCCTGGATGTCTGGCAGGTATTTTCTCATAAATGAGTGGAGTGAACTTGTCACTTCAAGGAAAACAGCTGACAGTGTTTGTTTTTGGTTTTTTTTTTTTTGAGACACAGTCTCACTCTGTTACCCTGGGTAGAGTGCTATGGTGTCACCGCTCACAGCAACCTCAAACTCTTGGGCAAGCCATACTCTTGCCTCAGCCTCCCAAGCAGCTGGGACTAAAGGCACCTGGCACAACACCTGCCGGTTTTTGTATTTTTAGTAGAGATGGGGGTCTCACTCTTGCTCAGGCTGGTCCTGAACTCCTAAATCAGGGGTCCTCAAACTGTGGCCCATGGGCCACATGAGGCGGTGTGATTGTATTTGTTCCCGTTTTGTTTTTTTACTTCAAAATAAGATATGTGCAGTGTGCATAGGAATTTGTTTATAGTTTTATAAACAAATTTTTATTTGTTTTTTTGTTTTTTGGGGTTTTTTTGTTTTTTTTGTTTGTTTTTTTTAACTATAGTCTGGCCCTCCAACGGTCTGAGGGACAGTGAACTGGCCCCCTGTTTAAAAAGTTTGAGGATGCCTGTCCGCAGTCCACTTGTCTCAGCCTCCCAGAGTGCTAGGATTACAGGTGTGAGCCAGCACACCCTGCCAATTTTGGTTTTTAATGATAAAATTTGAGCTTTCAAGCAAAAATTAGAGTCTTAAGAAGCTTTTATCTGCCACCAGCAGTTTGATAAATATTTTAACTTAAATACTCAAAGACTTTTATGATGAGATCAGGAGTAATATAAACAAATGTGTTTTTTGATGTATAGTGAGATATTTTAATATATGGAAAATCTGTGTGACTCAGTGAAATAAGATTTTCCTAATGACCAATGGGCAGTGTTATAAAATTATGCATGTGTAAAAGATCCAATGTACAACACAGACCAGTGAATTTTTGTGTAAGAGTTCAAAAGGTTCATGGTTATGACTTTAGAGTTCACATTACAACTCACTTTTATCATTTATTTCTCAAAACATCTTTTCCATGTATACTAAAAATATCTTCAATTAACTAGGAGTCAGCCTCGAAGAAACATGTACAAAATAAGTCAATTTTACACCTTTCCCTTATCATTAAGGTCAATAGTAACTTTAATCATCTTACCCACATTTTTTATCTGTTTTGATGATGAATCATAGAGAATTCCTTGAGGTAAGAAATAAAACCAAACATAATTCTATGATGTGATGTATATAAATATTTAATAATAACAATATTGGCTAATATTTATTGCTAGTAAGAGTTCATTGTGAACCAGGCACTTTGGTACGTGCCTGGTAAAGGTTGAGTATCCTTTATCCAAAATGGTTGGACCAGAAATGTTTCAGGTTTGGGATTTCTTTGGATTTCAGAATATATACGTGATGGTTCTATCTTAGAGAGGGGACCCAAATAAACAACAAAGTTCATTTGTGTTTCATATGCTTCTTACACACATAGCCTAAAGTTAATTTTATGCAGTGATTTTAATAATAATGTGCATGCAGTGAAGTTTGTGTTAAATACATGTGAAATTTCCCACTTGTGGGGCTTCATGTTGCTGCTCACAATTTTAGATTTTGGAGCATTTTGGATTTCATAGTTTCATATTAGGGATAGTCATCTTGGACTTAAGATTCTGTGAGGCAAATACTCTTATAGTCCCCATGTTATAGGTAAACAAACTGAGGCACAAAGAGGTTTGAACACAGGCATTTCAATTCCAGAGTCTAAATTTTTCATTACATGTTATGGAATTTAAATGAATTTGAGAGACAAAGTGGTTTCTTTGTGCAGTTGGTAAACTTTCAAATACTCTTTCTAATGGTTGCCAATCCCTTTTTTTTTTTTTTTGCTTGTGAAATACTGTATTATTATTTTTTTTTAATACAGACAGAGTCTCACTTTGTCGCCCTCAGTAGAGTGCTGTGGCGTCACAGCTCAAAGCAACCTCCAGCTCTTGGGCTTAGGCGATTCTCTTACCTCAGCCTCCCGAGTAGCTGGGACCACAGGTACTTGCCAGAAAGCCTGGCTGTTTTTTTGTTGCAGTTTGGCTGGGGCTAGGTTTGAACCCGCTACCCTTGTTATAAGGGGCTGGTTCACTAGCCAATGAGCCACAGGCACCGCCCGAAATGCTGTATTTTCTGTACTTGTCTCACAGCTTGGAAGAAAGGGTCCCAAATGGTACAGAGTCCCTTTTGTGGTTCAGGAGGCTCTTGGTTGTGCTTGAGGACCAGCCTGTCTTGAAAGACCTGACCCACCCCACACGGGATGCTCAGGAGGTCGCCCATCCTCTCCATGAGGTTTACCTCCTTATCCAGGAAGTGGCTCTCCTTCGGTCACAGAGATGGATGGTGTCTGTGTGGGTAGATCCTGCAGGCCTGGTGAAGGTTCTCTGTAGGGCTAAGATGCTCTGGGTATAACCCCACTCACACTAGCCAGCTTCCTGCATGGTGGAAGTGAGCAGGCTCAACCTTGTCCTCTCTTTTGCCAGCTGGGGGAAGTGACCCACATGGCTGCATTGGGGGAGAAGGGGGCATAGAAATCCAGGTCTGAAAGGAGGTAGGTGTAGGAAGTTGATGGAGGTTGAGCAGATAGTTTCATACAGCCTCAACCTTGGAAGAGTCATTTCTTTTGGATGTGGGAGCCTATGGCTGGTCAGCAGTAAGATGGTAACTAACCACAGACAGTAGGGTTTGCTGCTCACGGCAACAGAGACTAGCCAAGAAGATGGCCTAGACTAGGCTAAGCCTGGGGAGGAGGACGGAGAGGGTCAGAGATGACTTGGCTGTGTTCAGTCCACACACTGGTGTTGACTGTGTGTGGTCACATTTCAAGGGAGTGACCTGCAGGACCACGAGGCACACAGTCTAATCCTTTCTTCTAAAAATGTATTAATGAGCTCCCTGCAGATGTTGAGAACCACCAAGTACACAGCCTCAACAGGCCTCACCTCTGCTGCATCCTTTGCACCTGTCCCACTCCTTGGGTGCTTTCAGGAACAGGATGAAATTAGTTCACAGAGTAGAGCAGAATTTTGAGTGTCTGCACCAGTGATAAAAATTTTAAGACTACATAATTCTCCCCCCTAAATCTTCCCATAAAAATGACCCTCTGGGACAGGATTCTGTTGTTACACTTCATCTTTGATGCCTTTCTGGCACATGGCTGCTTATACAGGGGCACGGTCCCTTGGGTCCCCCATTGTGAGTTTGGGTTACCCTGATGTCCCTTGAAAGAACACACAATAGTGGCCTTACTGGACTGGTGATAAACATGTTTGAATGTTTTTGTTTATTTGTTTCACATTCCAAGTTGTCAGTCCCAACATGTCCTCATAATTTCCAAGATTATATAATTTCCAAGATTATATTGATGGCATTATAAATTATGGCCCTTTATGCAGAAAGGAGTCTATCCTACTCATTGGAGATCCTCTCCTCTCCTCTCTTCTCAACCCTACCTCCAGCTCTATACCCGACACATGGGCACAGTCGGTGCTGAATAAATATTTAGTGAGTGAATGCCTTCTTTTTATGGAAGGCCCTTGCTGATATTTAAGAAGTGCTATAATATTATCAGTATCAAAGCTCTTACAAATAAATTCTGTTGGGTATTTGGTGGGAAGATTACTAATCCCTATCCAAGTCCTGGGCATGTGTTAAATTTTTAGTTTACAGCTCTTTCAGGACCCAATTTGCTTGGGATCAGAATTTTGGGTGAGGCTTCTGAGCTGACCGGGGCTAGTGGGCGTGGCAGTGCCCCATGAAGTCCAGAACTAGGAACTTGGATTGAAAATAGGACTGTTGGACGTTGGCATAGTTGCCTTTCTTTTTTGCACAAAGAGACAGCTTCATACAAAAGAGAACAGTGTCTGCCCAGAGAACAGCAACTTTACCCTCTCTGCCTCTTTGATATTGTTCAGAGGATCATAGAAGATATTGCTTTAACTGCTCAGGAAGCCATGGGCTCATCCAGGGCAGACTCTTGGGTCTTGGTCTTCTTCCTCCATGCCTCATTGTCTAGCTGCCTCCATACTAAACTCCCTGGCCCTCATCCAGAGCTTTCCTAACAGGATTAAGGGACCTTCCCCCAAGCTACTTACTTCCTCTGCTTTAGGACACATCTTCCCTCAGGGCACAACCTGCCAGCCTCTCTCATGTCTGCCCTTCTGTCTCCCATCCTGGCCTGACACTGAATTTCAGTCGGTTGCAGCCAGTGTTGAATGTATTTCAGATGCGGTGTCCTCTCTGTGAACTATGAAGACATGATTAGCAGACACAATTAGCTGCTTTAAGACTTAAAAATAAATCAAAAGAACTAGATTTTAATTTGCCCTATTGGTTATTACTACTTGGAACATTGGCTTCTACAATAATTTATTTCTAAAGCAGGAAGAGAGTGGGGAATGGATAGAAATTAGAATACAGGATTTTTTTTTCCTTCCCCTTCTTAAGGAAAGAAACCCAGCACACATTCTAAAGCTGCGAAAGCATTCTCATGATCTGGTAGATCCCATCTGTGCAGTTTTTCAATGACATACTTCAAGTACCAGAGCTGCAAAGGACCTAAAAAAAAAATAAATAAATAAATAAGAGAGGAAAGAAAGAGAGTCGTGGGTGTTAATGAGAGAGGCCCAACTTGACAGCTGTGGGGAGAGCTAATCGCACTCTCACACGCCCACCTGGCCCAGGGGCATGATTAGCTGCTCACACTTCCTGAAGGAAGTCTGGTGTTCTGAAGTGTCACCTAGAGTCTGGAATGCCCCAGTGGATGCCTCACTGTGTGGCGAGGGAGGTTACCCCGGCTCTGACCCCCAGCACCGTCCTTTGGACACCACAATGAAATTGATGGAAGAGATGGTGAGCCACTTCTCTCTGTTTTCCCTCCGGAGGGGTGTGGGGGGTGGGTGTGGATTGGAAGAGGAAGATGTTGTCAAAGAACTTTTTGACCATCTGCGATTCTTGCTTATCTGGGGAGGTATCAAATGACCTCTCAGCTTTCAGAGAAAAGGGGTTGCCAGCCATCCTCGTGGAAATACAGGCCTTGAGGAGCCTGGGTGATGGATTTTTCTATGATACTAGTAAGTTATTCTTGGTCAGGTAGCAACCCAACAGAATGACCTGAAAACTCATTTGCCATGATACAAACTGAAACTTCCTGATTTTACCTCAGTGTTTCCTCCTGTTACCAGTTCCGTTCATTGGAGAGCCACTTGTATCTCAAACCCACAATGGTAATTCCCAGTGTTAACCACATCTGTGAAAGACCATGGCTATCAAAATTATTCCTGAAAAGGGGATTCAGAGAAGCAAATACTCCCCAGTACAATATCAGAGAACTTAATTTCTTACTTTTTGCCTTTGGTTTGAATTATTGGGCTGTGTTAAGTTACTGTGTATTAAAGGGAGAAGAGTTGCTGTTATCTTGCACTGAGGGTTTTGAGTCTTGGTTAAGGTTTTGACACCCTGTCTTCTGAGGCAGATCCCTCCTACAGAGGCTGAAAATGCCAGACAACTTGATTTTCCATCCTGCCTTAACCCCAGGACTTAGGCCTGTGATCCAGGCTCTGCGGTCCCATTCTCTCTCTCCAGACTTAACTCAGAGGCTAGTGATACAGAACTAGGGAATGCATGGAGCCCTGTTGGGTGAGGAAGGTGACAAGGGTGGCTGTTTTTCTGGTCTCCAGGCTGCTATTTCTTCTAGCATCATAGCAGAGGCATCGTCCCCAGACCAGCTCTGCTGTGCATGGCAGCCACCCTGTCTGAAGAGGAGGTCCTCAAGCCTAGCTTTACTGGTCTCCTGGGGAAACCCACAAGCCTCTTCATAAATAAATAAATTAGTGAAGAAACGCCATCCTTTTCTATTTAAATTTGCCAGCATTGGTTTGGGTTGCTTTCTACTCAATAGCTGGTTGCGTTAGTTAGCGTCTTTTTTGAAGTGCAGAAGAATTGAAAAAGAGAGGTGCATTCTGTAACTCTTGGATGATTATAAACTTCTCTGAAGTAGGGAGTTTCAGGTTCATATATTCCATTTCCAATCTGTCTTAAGACTGAAGTTTCAACTTTCACCTTACTCTTTCCAACAAACATGTACTCACTGTTTTCTTTAGAGGGTAGCTCTGCTTATTTCTGAAAAGTGGTTAATATTGGGAAACTTTTTTTTTCCCTGTTGAGACAGAGTCTCACTCCGTCACCCTGGATAGAGTGCTATGGCTTCCTAGCTCACAGCAACCTCAAGCGATACTCCTGCTTCAGCCTCCCAATTAGCTGGGACTACAGGCACCTGCCACAATGCCTAGCTATTTTTTTTTTTTTTTTTTTTTTTTTTTTTGCAGTTTCTGGCCGGGCCTGGGCTTGAAGCCTCCACCTCTGGCATATGGGGCTGGTGCCCTACTCCTTTGAGCCACAGGCACCACCCTTTTTTTTCTATTTTTAGTAGAGATGAGGTCTCACCCTTGCCCAGGCTGGTCTTGAACTCCTGAGCTCAGGTGATCCACCCGCCCTGGCCTTCCAGAGTGCTAGAATTACAGGCATAAGCCACCACGCCTGACCCCAGGAAAGTTTTTCTTAACTTGTATTTCTGCTGCCTAGCATGATGCCTGACACATAGTAGGGTGCTCAGCAAACATTTGGTGAATGAATTACCAAATCGTAACATCTATCGTCCCTAATTTTGCCCCTCATAGCCTTAAAGAATTACAGCAATTTCTTATCCACATCCTAACCATTCAGAAATATGAGGGCTTTATAATGTACTTGAGTTTTCACATACCCTGAGTAAACACATTTCCAGTGACTGTCTGTTCTTTGAACACCTTCCTAATGGGCGGCATCCAGAACTCAGCAGGGTATACTATATTTTTGGTAAATAGGATTGTATCATTCTTTGTTCTGTATGATGAATGAAATTAATTTGAGGGTCAACTTGGCTTCATTGTTGATACCTGACCATATCTCCTAATTCTTATATCCATGGGACTGCTAAGCTATAACTCATATTCTTGGAGTTGCATCACTGGACTTAAATATAATAGCCATTTACCTCTATTACATTGCATTTTGTTGGATTGGCCCATCCAGCCTAATGAGATCTCTCTGAATCTAGTTCTGTTATCAAATATATGAACTCCATATGGCTAATGAAAGCAGTTTGGTGGCCAGGACCTTCCATGCTCGTGTAAATAATTCTTTGACATATTGCTTATGGGCTAGAGCTGCCAACTTTTTAACTCAAAGGCATTTAGGACTCTGCTCTAAGAAGTCATCTCATTTCCACTGGCTAGGATCATCCACCATTGCTTTTCCCTCCACACATGAGGTCTGGGCTACAGCAATGGAAGCTGTGCCATTGTACTCCAGCTTACGTTCACAGCCATTTAGCATCTGACATAGCTGCTACTTAAACTGTCTGATTTCCATCCAATTCCACATGTTCTCAGCCATGGGGGCCCAGCAGATACTGTTGTTTTAGAATCTCTTTCCTTTCTATTTAAAGCTAAAGAAAGCTTATAGGGGGTAGTAATTAAAACACCCAAGAAATAACATGTGACATCTATGTCACCTCTAAGTCTCCAGCTGCAAAGAAGGCATGACTTTTTGCTCTTTTGCTTGAATTGCAGTTTTGTGAGGCCCCAATGATGGTGAACTGTCACACTCCAAAACATGTTATTTCTTAATATTTCTCATCCAGTGAGGGCATTGGACCGTGAGGCAGAATTCAGGCAAAGCTTTCAGGTCTCTTTGTTGATGAAGCACTTTGATTGCTCAGTATATTCCCTGGCATTGGCTGACGTGTTAACCTGGGTCTTCTCATTGCTTGTTGCTGTGCCTTAAGTGCCATTCTCGGCAGAGTGGCTGTGGCGTCTGCAGTGTGGGTTTCATTCAGAGTAGTTGTGGGCAGACAACATTTGAATGGCTGTTCATAGCCATTTCTTTTCATGATGTATGTACTATTAACTTGAGACTTTCCAAAGGACTACGTGCATAGTTATACCAGTCTACAAATCTATTTTTATGTTTTTAAAAATAGTTGTATAAAATAGATCCAACAAAAGAAAGCTATCATAGAACTCTGCCATAAGTACAATGGAGACAGTATTTGTTCAGACATTTTTGCCGTTCCCAGCTCCACTGTCAAGGAAAAGACAAAGTGATAGCTATATGGACTTCTATCAGCAGACAGCTTATTCGGGGTTGACCAGTGGTATGAGACACCTTTGGTGAAGGTAAAAGGCCCAGAGAATGGACCTGGATCTGATGCCCTGTTTTCTGTCTGTGTTACACAGACATCATTAGGTTCAGTATATTATAAAGCAAGGGAAAACCATATAAGCTGTTATTCTGCAAGACCACAGTGAGTGAAATTAGAAGGTAGCTAATCTAGTCAAATATTGGCAGCGAAGTGTTGGGCAGGGTCATGGCAACAGCCGACTTTCCTAACTTCCTTTGGGAGGTGATTCTGTGGAACTGAGGCAGCAAAGTCTACGTCTCTTTCCTGATACTCTGTTGGCTTAGACCAGTGGTTCTCAATCTTCCTAATGTCACAATGTATTTTCATTGTTAAAAAGGAGTCGCGACCCACAGGTTGAGAACCGCTGGTTTAGACGGTCCTTATATTATTATCTGTCTTTTTTTGTCCCTTCTTTGTCATTTCCAACGTGGAGAGTTTTTCCACCATTGTGAAAGAAGCAACATTTTTGTGGCATATGGATTTCAGATGAAACTTGAGCATGGGCCTGTCATGTTCTTTCATCTTTCTGTTCTGATCTGGCTCCGGGCCGCTCACTTAGAATGCTAACTGTCAGCTGACTCGTACACTCTTGCCACACTAGTCTCAACAACTTCTGGATATCCTGTTTAGCACGTATCTGCTTTGTGGATAAATTAGTCTTAAATAATATTTATTGTATCTTGAAATCAAAGCCTAACATAGAAATTAATAGCTATTTTTTTTAAAGTATTCTCTTTAACATTGCACATAAAAATGACATAAATCAGTAGAGAAATCCAAATCCAAATATTTTCCAGTGTCTCTAAGTCATATTTATTTAAGATACTTTATTTAGTGACCGTAGAAATTGAGGTTATGTGAACTCTTCTCTGAAACTTTTTTTTTTTTTTTTTTAAAGAGGAGACTTAAATAGAATAGTCTGATGCCTGATGTTTGTGTGGTCTAAATCAGTCATCATCTGACTTTATAGCCCATAAGAAAATATAGTATTTACACTGAAATAGTTATCTTTATAGCACAAAAGTATTACTTTTACGGTGAAACAGATATCCTTTAACACAGGATAAATTTTTACTTTTTTTTTCCCTTCTGAAATAGACCATGCAGAAGCCCTTGGCAAATGACAGAAATATTTCCCCTTATAAAAGCTTGCACTTTTCCTTCTTTTCAACCTCTTTTATATTTGCAAAAAGTCACTGGCCATAGGGAATGAACAGTAGAGTTTCTCTTGAGCAAGGTGGGCAGTTAGCTGTCTGAGAGGATGAATGAGTTTTGAATTTCTGTGGTGCCGTTTGCTTTTGCAGAAAAGACATCTGGCGAGATAATCTATTGAGTATTTCATTTAAAACTATTTATTTTAATGAAAATTCTTTGTAATATTACTTTGCCAGAATGGCATTGTTACATTATAGGAAGTGGTTGGAGTAGAGATTAGTGGGGAATAACCAAAGGGGTCTTTTTAATTGCCATTATAAATATTTAAAAAAAAAAAAAAAAAAAAAAAGAACTGCAGGAAGAGGAAACCTTTTGGTGTTTGGCACTAGATTTTAATTTAGAAAAGAAAATTGAGTAGTTTAATCACAACCTCATTTGGTCCCTTTTGTGATGCCTTTGCCTTCGGCAGACTGACACATCAAATAGGTTTCAAAGGTCCCTTTTATGTTTGTAAAATATTATTTTACACTCAGCTTTTATACAGTTGGTGAGCATAAAGGAACAAGATAGGACTTCCTTTTTGAAGTAATTTAGGCCAATGTTATACCATACCAGACCATACTTTGGAGCTCTGGGCCAGACTAACAAAGCTGGGCACTAGCTGTAAACGTGCGTGAGAAACTAAAATAGTTAGACAAAGCTATGAAAATGGGCTTCTGGTTTTCTAGGTTTTTGATACCTGATGTAAGGTATTTTGGTAGGTCGTATGATTTTTTTCTAGGACATGAAACTTAGAACCATAGAGATTGGCACCCTTTGGTCCCAGTCTGTAGAAAACACCCTGGAAGTTGTTTGTGGGTGCAGTAGTGTGCCTCTGAGGACTGGCAGCAAGTGAGTGCATTCCAGTGGATTCAGCCGAGCCAGAGAAGTCTACCTCTAGTTTCAAAGTTTAAAGAGTGAATGCAATATAAACTTGAGCTTTTGAAGAAGAAAATAGAAAGTTTAGAAATTAAAAAGAAAGCCAGGGAACTCTAAAATCATTCATCCTTAGCTACCCAAGATCGTGACGTGGGAGCCCCAGGGGAGGACCGAGGAAACCTTCCTCAACTGAGCATTGGAGGAAAGCGATTTGACCAATGAGGGCAACAAAACATCTTTCAAACTCTGTAACAGTCCTCTGATTAGGGGAAAGTCTACAAAAGGTGGGCAGATGGGAAGCATTAACAAGAAAATAGGTCATAAAAGAGTTTATGAGCAGTGTGCAGTTTCTTTTCTAATAGTGATAAATATGTAGTAAAATTGTAAAGCAATGCAAAAGAATGACAGAAGATGGCATTTAGCACAGGGAAGGAGGGCGATGAGAAGGAGCTCCATGGGGCTGAGTGTTCATTGTTGTGGTTCTGGATCTTGAAGCTGTTTGCGTGCACAAATACTGTTTCACTGTTATTCGCTGAAGTGTACATATATATTGTGGACACTCTTGTTTATATGATATATTTCGGAATATTTAAGAAAACAAAGACAGTGATAAAATACACAGGAGCCCAACTAAAGCTTTAAAACAACACCATGAATACATTCAGACATTTCAAAATAATCGTAATAACTTGCAAATCTTGACTTCTTCTAGTCAATCAGGCATTATGGAGACACTTTCAAATGTAAATAACTCATGTGATGTACAGGTCTGTGCAGCAGATTATTTCCCCATTTGTGCAGTGGGGGAAGCTGAGAGTCAGCCAGGTAGTTTGGCTCCAAAGCACTTGTTCTTGGCCACTTTGCTGTGCTATCCATATAGTATTCATAGAAAGAGACTAAATAAAATTTTGCATCAATTCATACATAGAAAGGATCAAATTGTATTTTGAATTAGAGACGTTGGAACTTAATTATGAAACAGAATCAGTGACAACATCAATTTTGGAGCTGTTGACCAAAACCTATCATTCACTGGCAACAATACTGATAATTTAGCCTGTTGCCAACATGATTTTTTTCCATAAGAAACCCAAAGAATTAAAATTTGTGAGTCATGGCCATCTGAGGCCAGCCAGCAAACTCCATTAAAGAAGAGAATCACTGAATACAAAGAGGGAGAAGTTGGTCAAAGTTACAGCCTTTCAGTTATAAGATGAATGTATTCTTGGGATGTAATGTACAGCAGGGTGACTATCAGTAGGAATACTGTATTATTTATTTGAAATTTGATAAGAGCAGATTTTAAGTGTCCTTACACACACACACACACACACACACACACACACACAGAATAATTCGGGTGGTGATGTATGTGTTATTTTGATTGTGATAATCCTTATAAAAATATGTATATCACATCATCACATTGTATACCTTGAATTATATATGTAATTTTTATTTGTCAATATTTTAAAACAAAAGATACTGTTAGTAGAAGAAATGAAAAAGAAAAAAATGCAAAAGGGGCACACTTTGAGGAGTGGGGAGTATGGTTTCTGTGTGAAAATACCCGACTGACCTAAAGTACCACGTTTTTGAGAGAATATTTACGTTTTGTAATGAAGAGAAGCCACTGTAACAACTTAGATAATTAAAATCTCTTTGAAAATATTCTGTACCAAGACTACTTTAAAAAAATCGAACTTTCATGTGGTTAAAAGTGAAGAAAATGTAGTATGTTTAAAGTAGATAGAAAATGAAACTACAGAAAAAAGTAAAGAGTAAATAGATACATTTCTAAATGTGATAGATAATCATTTAAATCTTCTAGGATTAAGTATTGGCTTGGGATCTGGTTCGTTAACATATTCATACATCATTGTTTTGCAAACTTTGTTGTAGTATAAGAATTTCCTAGGGAGCTTGTTAAAAATGAAAATTCTTAGATCCTACTCCAGAGATTCTGACTCAGTAGGTCTGGAGTGGGCCCAGCAATTGGTAATTTTAGCAACAGCTCTAAATGATTGTGCCTTGGGTGGTTCACAGACCACTCTAAAAAGGGGGGAAAAATTATGCTAAAAATGATATGGTTCTAAAAGACAGAGCTGAGAGAGGCATGCTTACAGATAACTTCATCTCCTCTGTAGATTAGGGCACCCACAGTGATAAGGATAAATCACAGAAAAATTTTAAAAGACTGAGTAGCTTTAACATGAGCAAGTGTATAAGAGGAAAATAATCCACCCTCGATTTAGCTCTATACTTAGGACACAGGAAAAGCAGAGCTATTTTATTTTGGCAGTTCTTCCAACATGTGATTTAACTCAGGCGTATTCATAGAGAATAAAAGCGCCATATTAGTAAGGTAGGACCGAGGGGGAGGACCGAGGAAGCCTTCCACAACTGAGTAGTGGAGAAAAGCGATTTGACCAATGAGGGCAACAAAACATCTTTCAAACTCTGTAACAGTCCTCTGATTAGGGGAAAGCCTAGAAAAGGTGGGCAGATGGGAAGCTATTACCAAGGAACAGACCACTCCTAAATCCAGTGGCTTAAAACAAAAATCATTCATTTGTTCTTGCTCTGATATCTGGGCCTGCCAGTCCAGGTTGAAACTGGCTGGGCCCAGCTCCAAGTTGAAGGTTGGATTTACATCTGTTCTACAGGTTAATGTTTTGTCGACCACATACCAGCTGGGGGGGCATGTGCTTTCCATGGTGACGGCAGGAGTTCAGGAAGGCCAGTCTGCTGAGCATGCACATGTTAAGCCTCAGCTTCCATCTTATCCACTGCATCCCACTGGCCAATGAAAGCCAAGGGTCAAAGTCAGAGAAGGATGCCCACCCACAGTGGCCGGGGTAGGGGGGTGGTAGAGGTTGGTAGGGGAAAGTAGATATTTTCTGAATAATCTAGCACAACACAGTAAACTAGAGATATTTTTCTTTAGTGAATGTCAGAGGGAAAAACTCAGGCATGAGATCTTGAATTCCATGGGTTTAAGGTCAACTTAGAGAAAAAAACTTACCCAAGGTAAAAGTAGGCTGGGACAAATGTCACAGTAGATACACAGAGTACCTTAGGACCATCCGGGACCATCCAGGACGGTTGAATTGAGTAGGGTTTGCAGGATGGGGACACGGGGGATTCAACCTCAGAAGCAGATCGTTGACCTGATTCAGGCTGTGATTTGTGTGTTCATTCTAATGTTACATTCCTCTATTTTAATGTTTATTATACCTAAAAAAATCTCAACATATATTCACTTTAGTTTATCTTTCTAATGAGCTCTGGACAGAATGACTTGGAAAAACTTCTAAATTCTTGGACATGAAGAAAACACGGTAGAAGAAAAAAAGCCCTGTAGTTCAACATTTGAGAATGCAATGATTGTATTAAACATTTTCTAAAAAATAAACAGTACAGAATCATTTGATAATCAGCATAATTATTTTAAGATTAAAAATTATTCAGTCTTATAAACAAACTCTGACAAATGATCACAATTAATGCAAATAAGTAGGATGCAGGATTATGTTCTGATTCTTTCAATTGTACCTGTAAATGTGGCACAATTATAGGAAGAGTTTGCAAATGAGCTCCCAGACTTAGATGCCAATTATGATTATTCATTTTTTTAGAGTAAAAGATCAGTTTCACAGATTTTTCCCTGTGAGGTAATAAATATTCATTTGGACAGTATTTTTTAAACCCATGTAGCTATGTAAATAGTTTAGTAGAAAGTTAAAGATTAGAGCACTATTTGTCTCTGTGGTTCTTTCTAGGAAAGGACTGAAGAATTTAATGACAGGTACATTCTGTTAAAGCAGAACTCATTAATTTCTAACAGTAATTTCAATGCCAGAGGAAGGGAGGGAGTTTAATAGTTCTTTACTACATACCATCCATGTCAGCCCAACAGCAGAATCATTCTTTGGAGAGTTTTCTAAACTCCTACCCTTTCTCAGAATGTACTACCTCCAACATCAGTTGAGAGATGATTTAATGATAGCGTTAAAACTTATATATACCCAAGTAATAAGAGGACTTATGATAGGGTTTATAGAGTACCACATTTTCTATAATACTTAGTCATCAATTTAAGAAAAGATTAGGTGCCCAGATATTTTTTGTAAGTTGATTGAAACTTAGTAATGAACTATAGAAATGATCCCCACAAGTATAGTGTATTGTTTGAAACTTAAAACATAACACACCTATGGTGCATAATGCAAGGGTACATGTTGGATCTGTTAGTATAGAGTATAAAGGTCTTAACACGATAATTAAGTAAACGAGATGAGGTATATATTAACCAGTGTATAATAAAATTCAATATTATGTGGACAGTTCCCTGAATTTGTTCATTTTGATACCTGTGTCATCTCACATTGGCATTTGTCCTTTCTCTCCAGGGGAATTGAAATTTTCCTGGGTCTTTATATGCTCA
>CAUYPK010162533.1:0-77450 GCA_963574355.1 Loris lydekkerianus | reverse complement strand
GAAAGAAAGAAAAGAAAAGAAAAGAAAAGAAAAGAAAAGATTTTGAGATTTCTTTGAGCTGGGCTGAGGTCATGGTTCTCTAGCTCAGGCAACAGACCACACTATCTCAAAACAAAAACAAAAGCAAACAAATAGCTAGGGGCAATGGCACATGCCTATAGTTTCAGTTTTAGCTACTTGTGATGGTGAGGCAGAAAGATTGAGCCCAGGAGTTCAAGGCTGCAATAAGCTATGATCCTTCCACTGTTTTCTATCCTGGGCAACAGAGCAAGATTCTGTCTTAATTTAAAAAAAGAAAGAAAGAAAGAAAGAAAGGAAGGAAGGAAGGAAGGAAGGAAGGAAGGAAGGAAGGAAGGAAGGAAGGAAGGAAGGAAAGAGAAAGAAAGAAAGAGGAGAGAAAGAATTCTATAAGAGGAAGACCACGTACTATCCTAGAAATTTTAAGGATGCTTTATCATCAATGCTTCTTTTGGAAATAGAATGCTCTTTTACCTGTGAGAAAGTTGATGAGATTCCATCTACACGGCCATTGTAGATATAAATAGCACCTTGCAAGTCATCTTCTTGTGGAGCTCCAATTGCAACATCTATTTAAGGATTTAAATAGTGAAAAAATAAAAATTGTTGATACAACCAATGCAACTTAGAAAACTAATCTTCATGGTCTTCAATTCATATCACCTAATACTGTATACGAAAACCCTCTGGCTAAAAAAGAAAACTGTTACCAGACAGAAAAAAAAATGTCATCATTATCATGTACAAGAGTGTACATGGAAGAAAGCAGAGTGGCTGGGTCTGAGAGACACTCTGACAGAATGCGACCATGTGGGCTCTCAGCCAGGCTGCTGGGCTCTGCCCCTGCTCTGCTGCTGTGCACAGCTGTGAGACACTAAGCCCATTTCTTAATCTCTGTTTTGGTTCCTTACCTCTACACTGGAATCGTAATTAAATCTACCCTCAGCATTAAAAGACATGACTCATGTAAAGTGCTTAGAGTAGTACCTGGCATGTAATGAATGTATAATCTATGAATATCATAATCACAAGAATCTTTTTATTCTTTTTATTATTTTAAGCTATAGGCTTTATTTGCAAAATTATTTTTAAATCAATTACCATTTCAGTGAAAGTCAATAAGGTGTCTGTTAAGGATATCTATATATATCCCACACACATGATTTTAGAAATGAGATTTGCTCTGTACAGTAGTGATTGTACCACTTTTATGATTTTGAGATGCACATCAGATGATATCAAGAGGAAAAAAATACTTGATCAACTGACATAAGAAAACCCAAGTAAACAGAACCTATGAAAGACATGGTGGCTTAAGTGCTGTCAATATACAGCATGAAGAAGAAAAGTAATATTCTATGGCTACAGGAGCATGTCACTATGTCATCAACTATTTCTGTTACTTAGGTATATATTTATATATTTATTTATATACAATGTTCTTTATACTATAATGGAAACCTAAAGTATAGAAGGTTTGTTTTCATATTACCTGTTACTACCAAATCTAAATTCTTTTTAACAAGTACAGTGGTAATATTTGACTGCCATTTTGGTGGCAATATAAATATCTTTGACATATAACTGTATGCTGAAGGCCGTACAATTTGAAAAATCCAAAAGCCTTTCTATTTTCATTTAAAAAGAAATGGTAAATGCCTATACTTACTTTGTTTAGACATACTAAGTCTAGCTTCTCTTGACTTGTGCAAACTACTTTATACTTTCATATACAAATTCACCCATTCATTCATTGGGAAAATATTGAGCACTAATCATCTACCAGGCATTTGTCACAAGCTGGCAATACAGGGGAGTACCACAAAAAGGAGCTCATAGTCTAGTGGGGGAGGAAGAGCATTAAAAATAGAGCAACACAGAATGCAAAGAGGAAGTGGTAGAGATTGGTGAAAGTCACTCATGGATGATGATGCCCCAAAGGAGATTGTAGTGTTAAAAGCTCAAGCCAGATAAAGAAAAGGAAGGGGGGGGGGGGGGGAGAGGTGTTGTAGTTTAGACAGAGGGAAAAGCCTGTGCAAAACTGGGGGTGGGGGAAGGGTGGCATGGCCCACACCAAGAATGGCAGTGGTGTGGGATAACAGAGGGCAGATTTGCATAGAATGGAGGAGGAAGAGTGTGAAGAAAGGGAAAGAGAGGAGAGGGAGCTGAAGGGAGGGTACCAGAGAAGTGTCTCAGAGCCACCGTAGAAAGACAGTGAGCAGTTTCCATAACCAGAGGGGTTTCTACCTCCACTATTGTGGCTAAGTCCCTAGTCACTGGAATTCTTTACCGGGATTATTGATAGTAACACATGAAAAGAATAACACGCTTGGGTTATGAAGTGGTTGACAGAGACAAATTCTTAACTAATGTTGATAGCAATAGTGGTCTAAATTAAGGTACGCATCTTGAAACAATACAGAGCCTTTTCATAAAACAAATCTAGACCGATTTTTTTCCATATGGTAGATGTTTGGGTATCGTACATATCAAGCCAAACTCTTACTTTGTAGGATTATACTTGGCCCTGTCATAGGCAGCCCGTGTAATACAAATGAGGAAAATATATTTGAAGTATAATAGGTATAATAATGAAATGTTTTTCCATGCCTACGCAACCCAATTTGGGACACAATATATACAACAAACACATATTTGACAACTGTTTTTACTTTTTGTCTGAACATTTTACTTATTTCATTCTATTAGTCTGAATCATAATAATTATCATCAGTATAATCGTAATCTTAACATCAGCCAACACTTAAATAATATTTATAATGCAGGCACTGTGCTAGGGACCACACGCTTATTCATCTGTATAATTCTAGCAACCATAGCAAATAAATACTTTTTCATTCACATTTTTAGATGAGGAAACTGAGGCACAGAGTGTAACTTGCTCAAGGTGACGGCTGGGACCTCAACCCTGCAGGCTGGCTCCAGAGTCCACGCTGTCACCACATTTCATAAAATCATTAACAGAGGCTATACCCAAAGTGCTCCTCTTAGTACCTCCTCCTGTTCTGTGTCAGAGAAGTGCTCATTTAATGATTTTATGTCAATGTTTATTTCAGGAGTACATAAAATAATAATGTAGCTTATACTTTACAACTGTAGAGCCTTATTATGGTTCTGTTCTTAAAAATATTCAAACATACAGTCTAAAAGTCAGATACTAAAGCTCAAGGTGAACAAAAACTAAACCAATAATAAGTAGTCTGGCCAAATCTATTTCACATAGGAAATCCAAAAAGGTATCTATCTATCTGGGGGCCACAACAATTGGGTTAGTCAGTCTGTGTATTTACCAGTGATTCCACAACTTTCTAAATTTTTGAGGAGAATTTTACACTGGTCTTTTGGCAAATTGATAAGTCATCTCTTAGAAGAAGGTTTGCTTTGTTTTCCTAAGGATATAGGACATAGAATGATTTTTTTCCTTTTGAAGAGTAAAAAAAAAAAAAAAAAAAAAAAATGACAAATGCCAAGCTAACCTAGGTTTGCTATGCAAAGCACCATAGAGTTTTGCATAATAAAAAGACCTTAAGCATGATTTGCATCTAATACTAGGGATGGAAGAAAAAAGAACAGGTGGGGTTTTCATTCTCTTCCTAGCCTACACTCGCTGTCACGAACACAAAGTATCTTCATCCATCACCCTGGGAAAGGGTAAGGTAGAAAGTGAGACAAAGGAATGAAAACACACAGAGAGAGAGAGAGAGAGAGAGAGAGAGAGAGAGAGATAGATAACATGTATGCCTTGCTATCTTACTTAGGCAGATAGAATGGAATGGGATTAAAACATCAAAAAAGAACTAAAACACACTGACCCTTCTTTCAAATCGGCAATTTTCTTGCTAACATCTAAAATGTAGAAAATGCCTACTCAAGGATGAAATTGGAGATAAAATTAAAACCAGACCACGTAGAAAAAGATACATGGTATTATAAACATTCTCTGATGTGCCGATGTAGCCAATGAATGTAAATATGTTGTGAATTATAAACAGGATTATGAATGAAACTGTAAATAGCCTGAAATATGTAGAAATATTATAAACAATCATTTGAATAGTACCTTCCAGACATAAAGGAGTGGACTGCTGAGGACTCTCAGAAAAACAAGCCCTACCTGAAACCCAGGATCTCATACAGAAACCAAAAGATGACATTGTCCCCTGAAGGTCCCCTCAGAAGTCCTAAGTCTCATGGACAGAACACCTTATGTCTGTCTTCATACCACTGGAAAATTGTCTGGAATTTTCTCAGGTGCGAGAGTGGTTTTGGAAAAAGAATGTGCCCATTATCTGTAACAATTTTATAACTATCTGATTATCAGAATAATTCAGGTTTGTAACTGACATTTTAACATTACAAAAACCATTTCTCGTGTATGCACACGTGTCTTTTAGTACATTCAGAACAGTGAAAATAGTGAATAGTCTTTCCTGAATGGGTCAATGAAAACAAGCATAGTTTTAAGTAAACAAGGTATCTTACTAAATGATTTTGTGTTTTCAAAAGAGTCATACTATCTGATATGATACATGAAACATCAAAGTATATAAACATTGCTTTATCTATAGATTTGTATTAGATAGGATCCTTAAATTGTCACTAATTAAAGCTTATTTTTTCATGTCTTAACTTTATTTTCCATTTGGTTATAAAACACAAAAAATGATGCCATTACTTTCTTCCTCTTCATTATGGCACATATTCTATACCTGGTTTGGTATATCTCACCAAAAAATAAATGCTCGATAAATATCACAGAATTGCTGACCACTTGTGAAATGTAATACCAATTATAATAAAATTTCATATATCTTTTATCATTATATGTAATCATATAATAAAAATTTATCTGCATATATTCTTCCTCCTTTCATTTTTAAAAAAGTAAAAAAAAAAAAAAAATCCAGGAATAGTAATATTTGTATACCAAATTATACCATCTTATGTTGTAGAAGATTCATTGAAAGCATATATTCAATAACTAATTCTCTTTTTGTAGAACAGTGGTTCTCAACCTTCCTAATGCTGCGAACCTTTAATACAGTCCAAAGGGGTCATAACCCACAGGTTGAGAACCGCTATTGTAGAGTAATGCATTTTATACATTTAAAGT
Organism: Loris lydekkerianus; assembly: GCA_963574355.1. Lineage (NCBI taxonomy): Eukaryota > Metazoa > Chordata > Mammalia > Primates > Lorisidae > Loris > Loris lydekkerianus. The sequence continues at coordinate 72,298 of CAUYPK010162533.1, read as the reverse complement.
AGAATAAAGCATTTAGGTAATAGAAGGAATTAAGGAGGTGAAAATTCATAACACTTCCTCACTTATTTTTAGTATCCAAGAAAATTTTAGCCTAATATTACCATATACTAATTGCCAAAGACCTTATCAAGAAAACACAATCCTGAGCTCTAAAAGTAGGTATCAAATATTCATTCACCAGACTCTAAAAAAATCTCACACTCTCCTCTCAAACCTATTCATCATTTTATGCATCTTAACAGACTTGGTTATCCCACAGTACTAGATCAAAAAGCAAAAGTACTTTAACAACAGTGATGATATACAGGGCAGCATGCACAGTATGTTAGTACCAGCTATTCAATTACAGACGTCCTTCCCTATCAGTGGGTAGATAGCTACTGTAGCTTACTTTCCCAGTTGCCTCCCTTCACCTTGCTCAGGATTCTGTTCAGGGATTATCACTACAGTGAATGCCTGACACAAGGGGGCTACCAGAACCCTCCTCCAGCTCTGCAGCCAACCTCTGTTGGGTTTGGTCAGTATTTTTACTATACTGATAATTCCATGAGTTCAATGAATCTATGATATGCATTTCCCGTACCCTCCACATTTTGTTATTTCTGAACTCAGGATTCTCCTTAAAACAGAAAAATGGTGGGTGTCACCATTTAATAGGCAGCATTTTTTAGGGTTACATAAATAATAATGCAACGTCTGATCAGTGGTACATTACAATCAGTGGAATATTATAAATATTTTGAACATCATCCTTTGTTAGCAATGATAGGAGCAATAGCTGACAAATCAGGCATAACATAAAAAAGAAAACTTAGCATCCATTTTGGCTCCATTTTCTATAGAAAGGCAAACAACACAAACTCCAATCAGATTCTCTCCCACGAGCCATCCCTAAAGCAGAAATCACATACCAAATTAGATACTTTTAATTACCTTCAAAGCCATCATTGTCAATGTCACCGAGATTAACTATAGATTCCCCAAATCTTGCAGCATATTTATCACTTCCAATGAGTTCTGTTTCCATTTCATTCATTACTGCTCCCTGGGTAGCAAGGGAGAGAAAAGGTGTCATTATAACCCTCCCTGACAACTTTACACATGATTTACTGTTGTAATTGGATATGGATTTTTTTCTAATGTGTCAAACAAGTTGGACAAACTACAGACTGAGCTTTAGTACACACATCTCAGTTCAATTCAATAAATATTTATTGAGTCTGTCAACACATAATAGTATGATTAGAGCACAGAGGACATACAAAATTGTCACTCTCATGATCCCTAGCTTTGAAAATCCAATAAATCATTTTGATAATTCAATCTAGCAAATATTTATTGAGCTTCTACTAAAGACAATGCTCTGTGTAAAGAGTGAACAGGTGAAAGGTGACGAGGTAGCACGTGTATAAAACGCTCCCTTCCCTCAAGAAGCCCACGGTTCCAGGGAGGGCTGAGTACAAAAATCGGAATTACTTAGAAGTGCAAACTACTTTACAATACCAAGAGGCAAAAATATATATATATATTTTTCTAATTGTGATAACAGATTTCATAAAAGAGATGGCACGTGAGGTGGCTATTAAAGGGCAAATGTAACTTTGATATACAGAGAAAACTGTCAGCAAAAAAAAAATTCCAAAGAATCTGGCTATAATGAATGGTATGTATAATAAATGAGATCAAAAAGTCAGACTGTAGTCTTATGGTGCAGCATTTTGATTGCAGAGGAAAATTTTTTCCTAATTTAGCGGACAACATGAAACCATCAAAGGTTTCTGAGTTGGGGAATGACATGACTGAAGCTGGCCTTGGGACCTTATCCTAGGGGCAATGTCGACCTCCAACTTTTTAGGATATAGGAAGAAGAGTTATTAAAATGAGACATTCAATAACATAGCAATAATGAACTGTTAAAACCACAGCTACCAGTTCTCTTCGCACTTTGATCATGTCAGTCCCTTGCATTAAAAAAACAAAACAATCTATGTAGCATACATCATAGCTCCTTGGAGGTAAGGACTAAGATTATTTTTTCATAGTTCTGGCTACATTTCATATATTCACTAAATGTCATTTATTTTATATGAACTAAGATAACTAAAATCATCTTTACAGATGTAATCACTGACACCAAGATAGTGGATGATTCTGGAAAACAGATTGGCTCCTGAGAAAATGCCCAAATGAAAGAGCAGAGGAAAGAAGATGCTCTGGGTGGGGAGAGGGGCAGAGAAGGCACAGACTTGACAATGTAATGGGCCTGAAGTTCTGGAAGGAGAGTTTTAAGAGGAAGTGGTTACTCTTCTACAGTATTCTGAGACTAAGCTTTAGTACACACATCTCAGTTCAATTCAATAAATATTTATTGAGTCTGTCAACACATAATAGTATGATTAGAGCACAGAGGACATACGAAATTGTTACTCTCATGATCCCCAGGCACAGAGAAAGCTGAACAAGAGTTTGCCGCGGACCCTATATAACTATTTTAGGAGAAGCAAGTAGAAGCCAGAGTCATGTAAGTACCATTGTTTCTTGAGTTCATTCAACAACAGTATCGGGGCACAGCACCTACATGTCCAACACTCTTGCAAGCCTTGAGGAAATAGCACTAAACAAGACAGGTAATCCCTTTCCACTGGTGTCCGTTCTCCAGCAGACAGACAGACAATAGCAAACCAAATACATGTAAAAATATATAAGGTCACATAGGGCCATTTCAGAGAGTTAGGAAATAGGAGGTTAGATGGGAACTAAGACTAATCTACATCAGGTGATTCAAAAGCTGAAATCAATTGTTGAATTAACCTCAGTGATCAACATGCGTGAGAGAAGAATAGGAGGGTAGCTTGGTAGATAGAGCTCCTTCCTTGCCCTGAAACAGAGCAGCTCTACTTTTAGATTTTTTATTTTATTATTATTATTATTATTATTATTATTTTTTTTTTTTTGTAGTTTTTGGCCAGGGCTGGGTTTGAATTTGCCCCCTCTGGCACCCTACTCGTCTGAGCCACAGGCGCCACCCTACTTTTAGATGTTTTTCATAGTGAGATTAAGATTCCAGTGGGGGGGAAATGCTATATTGCTTTATTTTAGGTGTAAATACATGCTACTGTTTAAAGTATTCTCAAAAAAAGTTTAGTTGTTACGAAAAAGATCAATTTCTAGCAAGATGTAGCAAGTAGAAGGAAGACCATTTATGGAAAGGGAAAGGTGAAATCTCTATGGAAGGAAAATTATTATTATCTGTTGGGCTTGGGACTGGCCAGGTCTCTGGGCCCAGCTTATTTAGCTATGTTCTGGATGCGACCACTGTGCTATTTAGCTCGGGAACAATTATCCTTTGGTGTCTGAGGGCTTTCTTGCTTTAGCAGAAGGGAGAGAGAGAGAAAGACAGTATTTGAGGGAGTGAGGCAGTCTTAGTAAGAGAATGAACCTTAGTAGTCTTTATCATAGAGAGACACAGTGCAGGTGTTCTGTGGGCAGCAGAAGCGACAGAGTCAAAGTGAGCGGTCTGTGAAAGAATGTACGTAGGCTCCCTGACTGCCTTCTGCAGCTTCTTATAAATGTGATCCGGCAGCTCTTAGCACCACAGGCGTAGAGACTACTAATCACTGGTTCTCTAGTCTCGCGAGCTCTCATGTTAGGAGAGCCCAATCCCTCCCCATGCCCTTATCATCAAGGTGTTTTTTTATGATTACTGAATGTTCCTAGCTTAGCTCTCACTTCTCCTGTCCACCTGCTTTATGGTCCACTACGATTGTCTGATACCACTAGTGATGAGATTCTAATGATCAACACGTGGATGATACAACTTTACTATTAAATTTAGATTTAAACATAGGCTAGGAAATCACAAAACATAAAAAAAAAAAGCTGCTCCATATTTTGCACTCTGAGATTCTTCCAGCTTTATGAGAGTAGAGTGTTCTTTCCTCTTTACACTGTATAGAGTTCAGGCTGCTGCTTAGTGTAAGAACTTATCACATGTTCTGAAACCATTAAACATAGGTATAAGTCCCTTCTTGAAAGGCATTTTACTTTGTTGACTCCTGACCAAAAAATGCTGTGCCATAAAAAATAGATTGGTTATCTCACAATCCTGCTCTTATTTTCGATTCAAAGGACTAGGCAAACACCCCATTCAGACTCTGTCATCTTTTTGTTTTGATTTAACATCAAGAAGCTAGGATGACAAGATATGGCCAGTAGCACTCTTTAAATTGGATCAAGTCATCAGTCAATTTTATGTTTATATCAAGAATATGTAAATCACAAAAACTAATATTGTATTGAAACATATCTTATTTCTGTTTTCAGATCAGAAATTAAAGACATTTAATTCTTTATCTTCTAATAAATTTTGTAATTTGTTAAACTATATAAGGACCTCACCTACAGAACTGTTAAGAAATCTATACTTAGAAAGATGTATAAAAATTCTTCCAAATTAATTTTCATCAAAATAAAACTAAAAGAAATTTCAACTACTAGAGTGAACACATGCAAGCTATGAACAGAGAAACTTCATAAGCCCTTGTCTCACATTCTGGAATTCATAGGATCAAAATGAGAGTGAGTTTTTATTATCACGTCCCATTTCACTTGTAGAGCATCAGCACAATGCGGAAGTTTTACTTTTGCCAGTAAAACACACCTAAGAATCTACAGTCTCAGAGTTCTGGAGTAATAATAGTGTCAGTTTTGATAATTTCATAAATGCCTTGCAGGGTGCAGGCAACCAGACATACCGAGCCGGAGTTAATATACACGAACACTCTTCCTTCCTCTCTGATGGTGCTCTGCATGGGAGCTCCCACAAGCAGATCCGAGAAGCCATCCGCGTTGAGGTCCACAGCACACACAGAAGCTCCGAAATATGAGCCAAGCTGTCTCAAAGCAAACCAGATCTAATCATTGAGAAAAAACCAGGGTTGCTCCTAAAGTCCTCAGCAATACCAAAGGTGAGACATATTACCTTTTTACCTTTCATTTCATGTAAGACAACTAGTTCTCTTTCTTCAATGCTGAATATGTATGCCTGGAATGGAGGAAAGAATTAGAAAAGGGTAGATTGTTATCAGATTTAAAAAATTATTTTCATGTGATCAAAACATCAATTCTTATAATTTATAATTATCTAATGCAAAACAATGTTTTAAAGAGTGTTATAAAGAGTTTAGGGACCCACCGCTACATTAATACACCTTACTTGCCAATCTATCTTCTCAGAAATTATCTTACTGATCCTACAAGGAGGGCACAGAAAGTAGTGTTTGCTTCACTTTTCAAAAGTCCGGTTACATTGGTCACAATGTGACAATAACTAGAACCAGAAATAACATTTCCTTCTTTCTAGTCTTACCACAAAATACCTAGCTGCATCAATTTGTTTTCAGCTATAAAACTGTTACACACAGTAAATGTATTTCCTAGACCTCTTTAGATAATTCTATTTCACAAACAATTTACTTATAAGAAAGGTTTTATTTGATCTCTGTAATTATCCTGAATGATTTTGTGCTACCTTTCTTCTAAAGTCATAAATCTTTTACCAATTCCACTAAACGTAATATGCTTGTTAATCATTTCTAATCTCTCCATCCTTAGAAAATCTGCAGTTTTTCCTTTAATATCTTACTGATGCAACTTAACTGAATCTTTGTGAAGAAATAACAGCAAAAGTGTAATTCTTACTTTGCCGATCTGTTCGTGCTGAGGAGCCCCCCCAACCACTTCGGTGGTGTGCTGACTCCGAAAGTGACCAGCTCCAACTGAATATCCTTCAAGATAAAGGAGAGAAGTATGAGGATCATTATTTACAAGGGGTAAAATATATCATAAATCTACTCATAGCATTAAATGAGACCAAATTCAAAATGACTGCATTAAGCACAGTTATAATATTTAGCATAGTGATGCTCAAAAATTATTCATTTGCTACATGTTTTAAGCAATTTTGATGTGTGTGTTATGAGATGGTCATCATGTGGTTTATTATTTCCATGACCTAGGACTTGAAAATAATACCTTTACATCTATTTATTCCCTGTGCTGTATCAGTAATCAGCTTCTAGGATAACAACAGAAATGTTTTAGAGTATACAAAATATAAATTCTAAACTTCAAATAAAAATCATCCTAAAGTTCAACTTTTTGCCATAAAATCCTTCTATTGATTGTCATGACCTTATGATGCCAAATTATATTTCTTATAGTACTTTATGACATCTGTCAACCATAAATAGGAAAATGTTAAATTGTAAATGAATTTATCTGTCTGAAAATGAATCCCTTCTGTTGGAATAGAAAAAAAAATACTGTTTTATAATTATTTCTGAGTATAAGATGCTCACAGTTGAAGCACGTACAATGTGAACAAACCTGTAGTTCTTCAGGGACAAAAGGAAAAGCATTCATTTTCTTGTAATGGGACCTGATGCCAGGATATTTTGCATTTCTGTAGAAATACAGATGATAAAGTAGCCTACTGCTGACTTATGAGATGATAATAACGAGGAGGAAGAGGACAAAAATAGCTAAGCTCTGGGAAATATTCTAAGAACTTAGGAGGTGAAGGTCAGTGAGCCGTTTTTAGACCCACGTGCTTCCTAATGTCACTCCTCCTTCTAGAAAGATATCCTCATTGGCTGTCCTTAACGACTTTCAGTCTGTCCTTAACGACACTATACTGACACACGTCCAAATGAGTTAATTCCTGCATAGTTCCTTTAAAAAGTTCCAGGGATAATGGTAAGCCTTCATATATAATAATATAGAACAATAAGTTGTCTACATACAGATACAAGCTGATCAGCATTTCCTAAGCAATCTGCTAAGAGTAAACTACACTAGAATCTCTAGTCTAAGGATTATGTATTGCTCATTATAGTCACATATGAAATGTGAAATATTCACAGAAGTTTTATAAGTTCTACCCTGAAGTGATAGTTTCTGAACTTTTTGTTTAATTACCACTGGCCACTTAGATCTTTAAAAAATACAATTCCCCTTATTTATAATTAAAGTATCTGTAAAGCAGAGATAATTTGAGTTTGTCTATTTTTATAGTACCTAGATAACTTCCAAATTTCACTTGATTGTGTCTGTTTGAAAAGGCCTTGTATTTATTTGTGGTTATATTGTAGACAAAAACAGAACCAGTCCAATAAGCTGACCCTGGGGCTCCCATCACAATCGAATCCTGAAAGAAAAAAAAAGTTATCATTTAAAAGTTCATTTAAATGAAGTATCATTTAAAAGTTATGAGCATTTTATGAAGTTAAAAACTTATCAGGAAAAAAAAAAAAAAAAAGCCAGAGAAGCTGATTAATGGATTTCTACCTAAAAGTACAATTTCAGAGAAGAAACTCTGAAACTATTTCACATTCACATACGTATCAGTGAATTTTAAAAGTTGGAGATAGAATCGTCAAACACTAGAGTAAGCTTTTAGGAGAAAGGCAATGTGGTTTCTATTAAAGAAAATCATATGTGGGTAATTCATTAATGCTCATTACAGAGATAATTATGTGTTGCCAAGGAATAAAAAGTAGACTTAATTTATTTCAATTTGCAAAAACCACTGACCAGTTTATCTAACAATGCTAGCATAGAAAAAAACAAACAAAAAACCCAGTGGAATTTGGGTCATTTTTTATTATAAATAGCAATTTCATAAAAGGAAACAGAAGAAATGTTGGAATGAACATGTCCTTCTCAGGTACAGTCTGAACACTTTGAGCAATCAAATGTATTTAACATATTTCTGTCTTTCCTGAACAATCCTAAACTTAAAAAAAAAAAAAAAAAGGTCAATTTGTAGAGAAACTAAAGAAAGCTTTATTGTAATCACTTTTTAATATAATAGTTAATATATACAGAAATTGTTAACCAAAAACTCAATATAGCTTGATTTCCATAAAAAAAAAAAAAAAACAACCATGAATCCATAGTGAACTTTTAAGAGAAAATGGGAGATTTAGGGATTGAGTATAACTGTTACTGTCCATAGTATATGTGTCATAGAGTGTTAGAAAAGAAAGCTTGAGAACGCTATGAATCTGATTTAGAAAGATATTAACTTCTTAAATATCTCAATTAACATAATATTTATGGAAAATGTGGTTTCATGTGCTTCCTCCTATAATTAGAAATTATAAATAATACTCTTGGATCAATATTTTCAATAAATACTTAAACTGTTAACCTAAGCTAACAATTAGCAATAGATCCTTTTGATTTTCACTAAATTCTTAATGAAAGCAATATTCTTTAGTATAGAGTTCAGTTGGTCTCGTGTTGCACAGCCATCTACACGATGATATTTTCTCAAAATATATGTGGAATACTGAGTGGAAAAACAATTAAATTATAATACTTAGAAATATAAAAAACATTATGCAGAAGTTACAAAATTTTTACTTTAAAGCATAACATCAGTCTTAAAACCTTTAGAATACTTTAGATTCTTCTCTGTAACCTTCATAGGTACTTTGTGAACTATTACCTCTGTATAAAAACTAGATATTCCAGCTTGACATGATGCAAAATTTTCTCCAAATTTTCTCACAAAATCTAAAATGGAATACAAAAACAATTTAGAATTTCATTTTGAAATAAAGGCATAATCTTCATAACTTGCTTTTCATATAGATCCTTACGCATAAGTCTTTTAAGGTCTCTATTTTGTACTATCATATTTTTTAAAAAATAGTAGCTTTGATACAATTTAAGATCACAAATCTTTTCTATGTTAATCTTCTAAATATCCCTATGAAGTGTCAATAAAAATATTTTCTTCTGTCTCTTCTTCATAAGAATATGCAACTTACATTAAAGTTTCTCAAATAAGTTGTAAGACAGAGGTAGGACCTATGCGTTTGAGCTCCTACCTTCTTTCTATTGCATGTATTAAGCTATCGTTTTGAGAGATATATTCATGCACAGTGAGGTGATTACTCATAGTGAGGTGAGGACATTAACACACCCATCTCTTCATGGTGACCTTCGTGTGTGATACGGCCACCTGAAACACACTCTTGGGAATTGTCTAGGACACAATATGATGTTTTAACTATAGTCTTCATGCTGCACCTTAGACCTCTACGATTATTCATCCTACATCGCTGCAACTTTGGATCTTTTGACAAATATCTCCCCCTCTCCAACTTCTTCCTAACCCCCCAGCCACCTTTGTACTCTATGCATGTGACTTTTCTTAGATTCCATATATAAATGAGATTATGTAGTATTTATTTCTCTTTCTGTGTCTGGCTTATTTCACCCAACGTAATGTCCTTCAGGTTCATCTACATTGTCACAAGTGACAGGATTTTTTAAAAATAACGTTCCATTTTGTATGTGTATGTATGTACACTAACCCTCCCCACAATTCCATATTCATTCATCTTTCTCTAGACACAGGTTATTTCCACACCTTGGCTATTGTGAATGATGCTGCAATGAACATGGAAACCCAGATTATCTCTATGGGGTACTGATTTAATTTCCTTTTTACATACTCAGAAGAGGGATTGTTAGATTATATGGTAGTTCTGTTTTTTTTTTTCAATTTTTAATTTTTTGGGACATCTCCATACTTTTTCCATAATAGCTGTACCCATTACAGTCTAATACTGTGAAAGGCCTCCAATTTCTCCAAACCTTTAACAACACTTACTATCTCTTGTATTTTTGATAATAACCATTCTAAAGAGTAGGAAGTGATATTTCATTGTGGTATGATTTTTATTTGCTTGATAATTAGTGATATTGAGAAACTTTTCATATACCTATTGGCCATTTTGAGGCCTTCTTTGGAAAGAAAAATATTCTGGGCTTTTGCCTATTTTAAAATCATGTTATTTGGGGTTTTTTCGCTATTGACTGAGTTCTTTATATATTTTAGATCATAACTATTTATGACATACATGATTTTCAAATATTTTCTCCCACTCCATAGGTTGTTCACTTTACTCTGTTGTTTTCTTTGCTGTGTGGAAACTCTTTTTATGAGTCTCATTTATTTATTTTTGCTTTTGTTGCCCAAGCTTTTGGTGTGATAGCCAAAAAAATCATTGCCATTGCCGGACCAATGCCAAGGAGTTCTTCCCCTAGGTTTTCTTCTAGGAGTTTTGTGATTTTTATGTCTTATGTTTGTTTTTAACACATTGAATTGGTTTTGTGTACGGGGTAAATTCCAGTTTCATTCATTTGTAAGTGGATATCCAATTCCCAACACCATTTCCTATAGAAAACATCCTTTCCTGGATATTTGCCAGCTTAAAATACTGACTGTATCAAGATTTGCATGTAGATGGAGGGTCTTTTATTATAAAGTCCCACAATGAATGTTTTTAAAACTTCATTAGGTACTTATGAAACTTACTTAGGAGACATACCTTTGAAACTTACTAAGGAGACATACCTTTACATCTTATGACATGAGTAAACCTCTATAAAAACAAAATAAGGAAATCTTTTTGGCTTTGCCAATCAGAAAACTTAAATTGCTGGTTATAATTACCATTTACAGTTATGAGTTTTCATTCATTTTTATATCTTACTTGATTCTATAATTTGCAATTTTAGTCATGTTAGGTTCGTGTCCTCTTGAACTCTATAAAATGTGGCAAAGTATATCTTGGCTAAAATGAAAGCTCAACTTCAAATTCTCTATTTTAAAATATAAGCCATAAACTATTACTATTAGGAAAGAGGATGATAAGTTTACAGATACCTAGACTGAGATTTATTGCAGTTGACATTTTAATATTCACCTTTTATCTTCCTGGTATAAAAAGGCAAAATGGAAATATATTTGATATAAGTTTCTCTGTAACAACAAATGCCAGGGAGAAAAGACCCCAATATTATTAGAAACAGTAATTGAATTCAAACATTTGACCAAAGTTTTTATAGCTAGTAAGAATTTTTTTTTTAGTTGTTGGGGATTCATTGAGGGCACAAAGAACCAGGTTACATTGATTGCATTTGTTAGGTAAATTCTCTCTTAAAATTGTGTCCCACCCCCAAAAGATGTGGGGTTCCTTTGGGGAAGGTGTCGGAAAAATTGGAAATTGGCCTTTATTTATGTTTCTTAGTTCTCTAAAGAGACTTTTTTAGAATTTTAGATTTATTGAAGCTATCACTTAAAATGCTCTTTTGACATATTTACCCCTAATTTTGATGACTTCAACTGTTTCTGTCCTTGCTTTATACATTTTGATGCTACCTACAACACAGAATTTCCATGGGAAAGACCTTTGAAACTTGAGACACCCAACTGTTCTTATTTTAAGGAATACATGTGAATTAGAAAAAAAAGTGAGTGGGAAAGATTTGCCTACACTTATACTTTAATTTCTTCTAAGTACTCTCAAAAGCTAAAAATAAAGCAAGAAACCTCAACAGTCTTTTTCTTTTTAATTAGACTTCCAATGTAATTTCATGATTGCAAATGTCCTATAATTACTGGGCATTACACCCACATCTACCAAATCAAAAATAAATTTAATGCAAAAGTGAATAATTGCCAACTCAATTCCAGAATTATTCAAATTAAACTGTAGAATTTTTATACCACAAAGTACATTTATGAAAATTAATGCTACCACAATTGGGTAAAGAAAGAAAAGGAAGGAATGATTTGAGCAGTTAAGAAGAATATAGCTACTTTGAAGCTCCCCCTCTCTGACCATCTAAACTTAAAACTTAACAACAGAAACAAAACTAAAATGTATTCCCTTATTTCTCTAGATTTGGTTAATATCAAAACCAGGCCTTACCTTGATAACATGGAGCTAATCTTTTACTCAGTTCTGTTCGTAAATCAGGGGGCATGCCATAGCAGACACCAGTAGGGAGCTTTTCGGTTTTTATGTAAAATATATTTTTCCATCTATGCCCACAAGTCTGAACAAAACGAAAGTAGACCAAATTATGTCAACATTCCATCCAGTGTATCTAATTTCATGATGAATCAGTGGACCAATTCCTATACCTACCACGATGGATCCATTTTCTCCTGGCTGTCTGGCAAGCGTGACCCCCAACCACTGATTGTCTCTCTCTTCCAAACAAGTCTTCCCACAAGGGTCTCCAGTTGGGTTACCTACAGCATTTGAAAAATAAATTGTATCATCAATTGTCTTGAAAACACCATTATTCTACAAGAGCAGAGAAAATAAACATGTGTGCTTATCCCCAGTGCTTTTCCTTCAACTACTTCTCTACCATCTTATATTCAGCATATAATGTAAGGGTAAATGTGAGTTACTCTGTGAAAAAATGCTTATTCTCTCGTACAAGGTGATTTTCATTTGTAGAAATGACCTTTGACTGGTAGCACCATGAAGAGAGAGACTCAGTGACACAGGAGATGGCTAACCAACATGCCCAGAGTGGTGAAGACCGGTTAAAACCAGCATAGCCTGTACAAATACACCTGCAGTGTCTAATGCTTGGGAAATAACTTTCCATTTATCTAGCAGTAAAGGGAACGTTATTAGAGTACTTTTTAAAATGTTCTTGTACTGAGATACTAAGAATAGAACAACTACAATATGGTCTTCAGCAATGAAAGCACAGTTTAGTGGAGCTGGAACATGGCCGAGCACACAGAAAGTGGAACATTAAGTTAGCACGGTACCAATGTACAGCATTTACAACAAACGGCCCCATGTTCTACATTTACTAGAACGTGACTTATGTTTTCAGCAAAGACAAAATGATTTGGAAAACCAGATTATTTCAGTAGTCAATAAAAAACTTCAATATTGAATATTGAATACTTTGGCAAATGCAAAAATAGCAAGATAGTCAAACATAAATAGAATATTCATGTGCAATATTGTACTTTGTACAATAAAAAGTAATCTTTACAGGGATTTTTTTTGTTGTTGTTGTCATAAATTCTTTGCTTTATAGCTGGGATCAGACTAAAATCCTGTATGTAAGTGACTTCAAACAAGTAAATTTGGGGGAGAATAAGATGCAGTATCATAAGGTTATTTTTTTCTCTCTTTATTTTCACCCTCTTCGATTGGCACTTGATAATGCTACTCCATTTGTGCTTAATTCTAATGGCAGAGAAGTATAATAGCATCAAGTTGACTGAATAAGAATGTGGCACTCGAGTTTGTTTACTTACCGTATATACTCGAGTATAAGCCGAGTTTTTTTGGCACAAAATTTGTGCCGAGTTTGGGTTTTTCGGCACAAATTTTGTGCCGAAAAACTCGGCTTATACTCAAGTATATACGGTAATTTCAAACTTTGGTTACTAGGTGCCCTGTTTCATACTTTTATGGTGGCCGCTCTCTGTTCCATTAGGTACTTTGTCTCCTCCCAGGACTTGACTTGACTTGATACAGATTCCTGGGCAAATTCAAAATGCTTTCATAGAAAAGGCATGGCTATGTGCAGTAAATAGCCTAGGTAGGAGAGATTTTGATTAAGGAGTATGGGAAGATGTTTGCGTACACATTAGTTTTTGCTCCAAAGCGCCATTTGGGTAGGACCAAACTCCTACCCTAAGCTGAACTAAAGAAAATCTTCTAGCTCCTCCTTTGGAGATTGATTCAGTAGATCCAGGTGGGGCCCTGACTTATGGTCAGGAACACTGTGACAGTGGAATGTGGATCACGTTTCCCTGGCCAGCCTTCAGTGGAATGATGATGACTCCCACGAACTGGCAATGGCTTTTGGAGGGCTGGCCTGGAAGGTCTGGAGGAAACCACTGGGGTTGTGGGGCAACATTTACTATTGAAATGGAAAGGGAATCTTGCTTCAGTCCCATTCTTGATGAAGGGTAGTTCAGCCAGACACATAAGATCTTTGTGTTGAAATGAAGGAAGGAAGGAGAGGAGAAGGCATAAAAAGGAAGGAAACGGGGTACACAAAAGGAAAGAGGGGCAGAAAATCCACTGTGGGAGGCGGAGGGGAAGGGCTAATGCAGGGAGGCTTATTGTGGCTACGGAGGGCCAAACCAATATAACTGAAGTGAAATCGAATGGTAAATGATAAATTTTAGTTTTCAGTTTTACTTTTCACTAAAATCACCAGTTAGTCTTCACTGTAAAAAATTCATGGTAAATGGTGGGTTTAACCTACCTGACAGTGAAGCTCCTGTTATTAACACAAAAACCCTATCAACAAAATACCTCTGGAAACACTAAAATTTTTCTAAACTTATAGCCAACATTTAGTTAACTAAGACAACTGAGCAGGAGGTAAATTCAGGACAGAAGAAGGTAGAGGTCACAAATAACACACACTCTCTCCATTAAAATATGGTACATGTAACGGGCACTTGCATTAAGATTACATCCAATACTTAGAAACTAATTTACTCTTGTAGAGATAGCCATGAGAAGTTCAAAAGTAATGGACACTAGTTTAGAACCACAAAATAACCAAGAAAATTACTTGATGAAAATAGCTAGAAAGATCCTGGATACAAAAATAGCATATTGCTGTTGTATGTTTCTTAGCTGATCTGTTTTATAAATTTTAGAATGAAGACAAGAGAAACTCTTGGGTTAAGCTGTTCTCTGTTTAATACTCTGTGTTGCTTGTCCCCACCTCCTGTGTTAGTTTTAGCTCCATGAGGTTATATCACAATATCCTCACTGCTCAGTCTCACACTGAGGTTCACACGCACCACAAACTACTCACTTTACCATCTCACACTTGAACATCTTTTTCTCCTGCCTGAGTGTCTCTCAGACCTCTCAGAACAGAGCCACTATACCCTATACCCTTCTGTGTCCCATGTTGTCACACCAAAGTCCTGGGATTTTATTTCCAGAGGGGCTTATGCTCTTCTTGTTCTTCTTATTCAAGGTTAAAAATAATGAGTCTTAGGAACAGGAGAACAAATAGACCTCCAGAAGCTATAAGAATGAGATTTTACCTAAGAATAAATGCAGTAAAAGGTTTCCCAGGAATGCAGTGATGTGACCTACTCGCCCTGGCGCAGAAGAGATTTCAAATAGAGACACAGGGAAGAGTGTGAGAGTGGGGAGTAGGGGCGTGGGGTTAAATGCCTAGACACAGTCATGCCCCTGTTTGTTACTGTTTGTGTGGTTCTAAACAAAAGTTGCCTTCTGATGTATAGCTACAATTTCTGATTCATGGCAATTAATTTTCAAAGATACCCTATTGTATTTTTTGTTAGTTATTCCACTCTCGGATGATTGAGAGAAGATGGCTGGCATCAGCAGTCAAGGGTCCTCAGACACACAGGATGTGGTCACTAAAGGAAATTATGGTGGAATCAATTAATATCCTGCAGGAAGAAGGATTTTCATTTCTGTTGGGTTAACCACATTTGTTTATTTACAACCATCCTGGTCTACGTCCAAACATAAGTAAACAGTGACCTCATTCATCCTGGCTAGGACTGTGCCGTATTTGTCATCATCCCACCCTCAACGTCCATCCCAGAAATGTGTGCTGAAAATGGAAGGTCAATAAATAAAATCCAATTCAAACTGCAACTGGGGTTTGACTGCGTATCTTCTATGTATATTATGTATCCTAATTCAAAATGTGTGTCCAAAAGGATGAGTGCATAACCAAAAAGAATACTCAAACATACACTCATGAAATGATTACTCTTCCACAAAATGAAAGCTTATCCTAGTAAGGGAGTAAACACATAGATTCGCGTTGAGATGTTTCTACTTTTCACGTCTCAACACTGCTTCTGCCACAGAGGCAGCCTTCAATGGCAACAATCAGGCTGTGGTACTTTCAAGTATTATAGACAAGCTAGGGTCAGTTCAAAGAACATCCTGTCAGTTCCCACTACTCTTCTGGGTCTTTTTGTTTTTATTTTTTTTTTTCAATTTCCAGATTTTGTTTTTTTCATTTTCTTTTGTCTGCAGAATCTTGGCAGATCGGACAGAAGACCTTCACCTTGTCAGCTTGTGTTCAGGGACTTCTCCAAGGCTTTCCTCTCTTAACCTTGCATGCTACTGAGTCCACCCCTTTACCGGAGGGTGCTCAGCCTTGACTGGACATTACGATCAACCAAAGAAAGTTTTAAGCAAATACCAACATCTCCGTCCCACTGCCAGGGACTCGGATTTGGCTGGCTGGATTGAGACTCAGAGAGGAGAATTTTTAAAAAGTTCCCAGGTAAGTTGTACTTTACAAATGAGCTTGTGAACAGCTGCTCCACAGTGTAGGTTGTTAGGTCTTTTCCTATATTGTATTTTTTTTTTTTATAAACCCTGCTGTTTTAAAAGAATAGTAATGTCTTTTTGTACCCCTTGATTTTGCCTAGATATTGAAATAGAATAGCAAATGTTAAGCAAATTTTCTTTATGTAGAAATAGACTATTTCTAATTTGGTTTAAAATGACGATTATGAGAACTGTCATGAGAAAGATAATTCTCATGGTTTTCCCTGATAGAACACCGTAAAGAAACTCAGATTATCTTTATATTTCATCCAAATGTCATGCTGAAATGATTTAGAATCAGGTTTTCAATTCAGCTCATACATTACTAATATAAATTCTTAGTAAATCAAATCAGCTCCATAATTAAAAATCTACACGACTGAACATAAAAGAGGTCAGCAGAAATTAACATGTGATAATTTCCCATGCTTTTGTACAACTAGAACGACTGATTCTTAACACACTTGAATGCATTTTCCCAGTAGATATCAAAAGATACAAAGCCACATAAAAACCATCTCCTTTGTTCTAAAAACTAAGTCCATCTTTTTATTTTCATTTGGGAAAGAACATATAAAAGTACCTGTATATGCTTACTACTTCAGTTTTTTATTTCCACCTATCAACTTTTATCAGGATGTACAAATGTGTATGTAAATATTAGTAGACAGTAATTTTGATGAATGAAAACAAAGACTGTAAGGACTGAGCCCCAGGGAGAGGTGCACTCTTTACTTCATCTCCTTTTGTTTTTATTCATATCACCAATTTTAGAGTTATTGGTCTAAGTGCCAAAAATGTGACAGCCACTATGAAAGAATAGATATTTGTCCTCGTATGTCACCTGCAGGACAGCAAATTGACTTCTTTTTGGCAATGGCATTTCCACAGCTCAGAACCTTCCATGCAGTAGGCAGAAACTGAATACATATTTGCTAATGGGAAGGAATTTTGAAATGATATGACTACAAAAATCCTTTACTAGAGTGTACAACTTCATAGTTTTCACCAAACTCCCAGGGATCTAAGCTTTGTAAGCTTTGGAAAGATCTTTTCCTTTTTTTTTTTTTTTTTTTTGAGACAGGGTCTCACTATGTTGCCCTTCGTAGGGTACCGTGGCATCACAGCTCACAGAAACCTCCAAATCTTGGGCTTAAGCAATTCTCTTTCCTCAGCCTCCCAAGTAGCTGGGACTACAGGCACCTGCCACAATGTCTGGCTATTTTTTTGTTGCAGTTGCCATTGTTGTTTAGCTGGCCCAGGCCGGGTTCAAACCGCCAGCCTGGGTGTATGTGGCCAATGCCATAACCATTGTGCTACGGGCGCCACGCCGATTTTTTCCTTTCACTATGATTCTTCCCTACTTCTCTTCCAAAATATTTCCTTAAGTTTTAAGATAGTAACAGATGGTCTGAAGGAAAACAGACTTCGCAAGTTTCAAGACCTTTACATAGCGTGTGATCTGTGAGTACGACGATTTAAGACTGTGAATGGGATGAGTTAAGACTGAGAATTAGCTGGAACTCAGAAGAGATGCCTATCTCAGAGGGTTTCTGCAAGGATTGTGGAGTAAATCAGATATATGTGAAGTGCTTGGACAAGAGCCTGGCAGAGAAAACATGCAAATGTTAGTTTCTGTTGAAATTATTATTATGATTATAAGGATAAAGTGAAACATATTAAGCTGCACATACATCACAGCATACAACCGCCTCTGCAAAATATACCTGACATGTCATTGTTGGGGAGCCTGAGCCTGTACATTAACTCATTTTATACAGTAATAGCAGATGATGAGAAAATTGAGTCTTAAAAAAAACAAGCAACTTGCCCAAATACCTGAGACTGGTAAATGGAAAAGATTAGAATAAAAAAATAACATTTATCTCTAAGTTACTTTGCACTACTTCGCAAGTTTGAAGACCTTTACATAGCATGTGATCTGTGAGTACGACGATTTAAGACTGTGAATGGGATGATTTAAGACTGAGAATTAGCTGGAACTCAGAAGAGATGCCTATCTCAGACAAGCAACTTGCCCAAATACCTGAGACTGGTAAATGGAAAAGATTAGAATAAAAAAATAACATTTATCTCTAAGTTACTTTGTGTTACTCCATAGCAAACACAATAGGACTCTACAAACATTTCAAAAATATGAATTAACTGAAATTGATTTCACTTTCTGATTTTTTTCAGCTGAGAATGTGTAAAATATCAAGTCTGCCCACAGACAGTACGGTCAACTTTCGATTGTTAAAGAAAAGGTCCCTATCTGTCTTTTTGTCTAGTTAGACCAGTTCTCAGTATTTTGGCATTTCCACTGAAGTAAAAAGGACAAAGAGAAAAGATCAGACTTCAAGTTCTTCTTTCTGTCACTTGTTGACACTTTGAGTGACATGTTTTGTGGGTGGGGAAGCCCAGGAGTTTTGAATGCAATGAAACATTTGGCGTATCTGCCTGCGTCACTGCTCTGTGGTTTCCCCATCAACTGAGACATTTGACTGGGGCCCTCATTCGGCTAAGACAATATACACCCTTACCTGATCTTTCAAACTCATGATATGATTTCATGTTTTAGAAAAACAGTGAAACCCTTTACTTCCACCAACTGACTGTTTTCCCTGAAGTTGACGTTCTATTATGTTGAAAGTTGGTACAATGGTATATGTGAAACTTAGTAAATGTAGAATGTACATGGTTTTTCTTAATGAGAGTTTTGTTCTGCTCTCCTAAGCACAATTAAAATTCATCATTATATAATGGCTAAACCCACTTCCCCACTTTCTTCCCATAAAATCCTCACTATAATTGATTCTAGAGTTACTGACTTCTCTCCATTTCTTAGGGGACCTGTCAGTGTCCCGAAACTATCACCCCAGCATGCACGACCTCTCTTCCCCACCCTTTCCCCATCACAACTGCTTAGAGCAGGTGTGAACTTATGACTGAGAGGCAGCTGATTCTTTCTCCCAGGAATTTGAAATACGGAAACTAGAATCTACATTACTTTGATGCGAGGAATATCAACTGAAAGGTCATGTAGATGCAGGCTAAGGCCACCATTTGAAGGCAGCCATGATGAGCCATGTGTAAACAGATAAGCAAGCAGAGAAGCTCATCTTTAGAGAAATAAAATGAAACAGAAACAAAGTAAAGAGGAGAAATGATGGGATGATACACAGGAAGGAGTAGATGCCCATTTCCCCATTCCTATGAGCCAAAGTGCTGTTAGTCTGAGTGGGTTTCCTGAGATGCCCGTGAAGCCCTCTAATAACGCTTTTATAGTTTAGCTTATTTGAGTAGGTTCTCTTTATTACACCAAAGAATTCCTAACACAGTGATAAATAGTACCTAGACACACCATGGCACATACTCTTCAGTACACCTCCTGGTTCAAAGGGATCATTAAGAATTCCACTGCATTCATGTAAACAAGTGTAGGCCTCACAGGAGTTCAGAAGATGAAGGACATGCGAGTTGAGAACTCCATGGTTATCTGAGAGCTGGGCATTGAGCAGCTCAGAAGGGGGTATTCTCCTGGTATTATTTTCATGAAAAGTTATGAAGTCTGCCAGTGTTCTTAGGTACCACCGTGATAGGCACTATGGAAACTCAGAGAGAGGGATAAAAATCACCAAGAACGATAAATGCTAAGTGTTACCTTCATTTATTATGCATTTGGCTATAGAGAGCAACATTAAGCATCCTTTAATGCCTGGACACAATCTACTGAATGGAGGCTTAAAAAAAATTACAAAAGCCCTTACTTAGAAGAAAGACAGGGAAGCATGCTTTTGCCTATCATAAAGGCTCTCCTGATTCACTAATCATTCCATCAGAAAACAGATGGGTCTTCTGACACACGTGGGTATAATTAATGACATGCATGTATGAAAATCCATAAGTGAATATGGTATGGATTTAATTGTTAACATGCATTGAACAAACATTTAGAGAATAAGAGATTTGGTTCTGAACTCTGCCGCATTTTTATCCTCATGACTTAGATTTCACATCAGTAAAATTGGGATAATAATACCAACTCTGTTGGGTAGGTGTGAGGTTTAAATGACATAATATTAAGTACATAGTAGCTATTGGAAGATATGCCGTGACATCTTAATACACAGCAAATACTTTTGCACATTAACCATTAATAAAATCCTGAATGTAATTGCTTTAATAAAATACTCAGTATGCTGCCCCTGCTATCAAGAGTTGCACTCTGATATATTTACCGATTTCTGCATTACGGGGTCTGCCTGAGCCTGGAGTACCTTAAACAAGTAGAATGCGAGGAAGGAGCCTGCGCCAAGCTGGCATCAGTACTTTGCTTCCAAGTAACTGCCATTATGTGATTGGCTGGGAACAGTAACCTGCTCGTTGCAAAGTCCATATGATCCTGAGTATCACAAGAGCGGTAATCAAATTAACTTTCTTCTGCTAATAAGTGCTGACCAAACTGCTGGTTCATAAGCTCAGCTAGTCACCTTCCTGCTTTAGGTCATGCTCCTACTTACTCAGTCCCCTTCTGACACCCTACTGGAGGCTGCTCCTTTTTCTCCACATCCTTCCCACCCTCAATGATTAGCTGTTTTCTACTTCACCTCTCACAAAAACTATGGGATGTGAATAGCAATCCCAAAGAATCCACCTCACTATTTTAAAAAATTAGGAAAAGTTGGTTGCCCTATGCAGAACTGACTTTCGCATCAGTGTGTGTGCTGCTCAGACAAGAGGAGTCCTCCTCCTGTCTGCTCCAGCCCACCTTCTACCCCACCCTCTCTGAAGACTGCATGTGAGATCATTCCCCCCAAATCTTCCTTCATTCAAAAGGTAACATGTAGTTTGCAGCAAGATTTCTTCAACAGCATCCCAGATTGTTAGCAAAAGAACCCACAAGCTATAAATGCACATCTATCAGCGGTTTAAAGGATAACAGCTTTGCATTGGGCATAGGTCAGGGAACTTTGGTATGGAGAACAGGTGGGCTACCTGAGGACCAGCAGGCAGCCTTGCTTTAGACTACCGCCATTTTCAATCAGGATGTTTGGCAAATCATTAGTGTCTGCTAGTTATTAAACAGAGGAAAGTTTAAAAGCCCACACATATTTTCTCCCAGCTTTCCAGGTGGTAGCTGTTTCAAGCAGCAACCTTTTCACTTTGTACAGCAAGACTTATAAACTTCCCATGGCTAAAACCGTATCTTCTAACCAGGTGCCCACAACAGAGTCACAGCCTCAAAAGAGTTGCAAAACCCACAGTGTGAGCCTCTGTCTGAGGAGTTTCCATCCCCTCTCCTTGCAAATTTATTGTTGAAATTACTGAAATGTACACAAATGACTGCATTTGAAGGTGAAATTTGGTGGAAAAATAAAGATATAATAGGACTCTTTCTTAAATAATTTCCTAGTGCGATGTCTGTCTGAAAAAATGAAGTAAAATTATATGATGTCAAAAAATCATGTTTCAAGATGATTGACAACATGTCAATGTTTTGCATTGTGAAATGAGGTGGAAAATTTTAATTGCATGATGGGAGGACATAATATTTATTAGAACCTTGTAACTACAGAGGATTGCAATGAAGAGGACACAATTTTAAATTTGGCGTTAATACGTCAAGTTTGAGTCTTAAATGAACATGCAGGAGTAAAATTCTTTATCAAAGCCTTTCCTTGGAGTGTATGATTAAGTTTTCAGATTCTAATAACTAAACAGGATCGACGTGTGGGGCATGTCTGTATCCTGAAAAAGAGGCTCATTAGTCTGCATTCCTATTCAGTTCGGAACAGTGTTACCACACATCACATGCCTGGGTCAGAGAGAGAAGAGATGATCTCGTGCAGAGCTTGCCTGAGAGGAGGGGGTTTAGCTGCAAGGCCTGGGATTGTAAAGAGAATAGGGGAAAGGACACTGGGACGGGATGGAAGTGGAGGGATGTGCTGCAGAAAAGACTGCAAAGCGAAGATGGAGAGCCAAATTACCTTTAACTGCACTACAAATGGCTCAGCTGAGGGTGGCAAATGGCATCCACATGTGTTGGTCAACAGGCAATAAATAATAAAGAGGTTGAGTTCCTTCCTCAAGGCTCCATGTCCCTCAATACCTTAATAATGAAGAAAGAGATCTCTGCTTCCCCCTAAGAGAAAGATGGTGCTAAGCCCTAAGGCAGAAACAGACTTCTCCAGATCCCACCCTCCCTATCCGACTCCAACAGAAGTCAAGCTTTATTGATCAGATTAGGGTTCGCAGGATCCCTGGTTTTCTTCCCATCCTGCCCCAAACTCTACCACGCAAAGAAATAGTCTATAACAGTTGCAGCAATTAAAACTTAAAAGAGAAATTCTTTTCTTTCTTCTTCTTTTTTCTTTTCTTTCTTTCTTTTTTTTTTTTTTGTTGTTGTTATTGTTTTTTGGAGGGAGGGGGCATTTCTGGGGATGCCTAAAACTACCAGCATCAGGAATATTATTAAGATTATCTGGAAAGACAAATAAACGTTCTACCACCAAGCTGGAGAAAAATAGACAACTTTCTCTCTCCCTCTCTCTGTGGTTCATGCTAGTGCTTCACATGAACATGGCAAGGACATAAATCACCAACTTGGAAATCCTAGAGGGTCAGAGAAATGGTCTCTAACTAGTGGAGCAGAAGAGGTCAGAAATTAAAATGGTTAGCAATGAGCAATAAGAAATCTGCACAAGGCTTGAAGAGGACTTGAAAATAGATACTTTATGGCCTCCTTCTTGCAGAATTGAAGAGATAAGCTGGGAGTAAAAGAACAATGATTCTGTCAAGAAAATAATAGTAAGTTGCTGTCTTGTGGTCAATTTTTTTTTCACAGCCCTATGTTTGGTGTTTTCTGCTTATCCTAAAGCCACAGGTAGATGAAAGTCAAACATCTAATCCTATGCATACAAATAGAGCCCTTCTATTAAATGATTTTTGCTTTCCTGGATAAAATTAGTGAAGGAAAAATTTCTACCTGATACATACAATGGTATTTTTTCATATGGCTTCTGCATTTATTTGTTAGCCAAAATAATTTCCTTTTCCAGTAGTCAGAGTCATTGTTCCAGAAAATTAACACCTCATCTCATGTATGCAAGACCCAAGATGTTTAAAATGCATCTTTCCCCTCCTGAGAACAGAGTTTAAGTAGTGTGAATTCAAAACTTCACAGGTTCCTAAATTGCCAGCCACTGAAGACTTATCTTCCACCTGCTCATCATATTGTTCACTGCATTTCAAACAGAGAGGGAATTTGCGTCTCTGAACCAACAGATATAAAGTGCACGAGAACCTCACAAAGTAATTACAAGTTTATGACATCATCTTAATATTACAAGGGAGAGAATGAAAGACCCGAGAGAAACTTGCGATTTCCCTTTTGGGAAAACATTAACGGATGCTTACAATCTGTTTTCTTTTGTTTTGATGTTACAACCAATAATCCACTTTTATGTCTATAAATAAAGACTAAAGTTGAATAAATCCAACAAACCCCTGAGCCTGCAGCTTGGAATCTTGATTCACATTCAAGGCCAAGATTTATGAGTCACTCGCAGAGAATAAGTCGAAGCTGCAGGATTTGGGGGGAAATTATTCCACATGGTGATTATTTGGGGGAGTGATTTTGCATGCACACCTGATCACGGTGTCACCTGCTCCAGCTCGGCAGACATGATAAAACATGGCAATTTTCTCCATTTCCCTTTGCTTGCACAACAGAAACTGATGCGCACAACCTCACGCCATTCATTTTTAGATGTGCCTTGTTGTCAGCGGCGTCCCTCCCTTCCCACTTGAGCGCTGACTTGTGGAGGTGTTGTGTGATGATTTATGTAAATGTCTTGATGACTGGAAAGGGAAATGAGGAACACCAACACTAATGACCAACAGTAGAAAAGAACAGCTTAATGGACAAATATTTTCCATCCACACACGATGGGCTGTTTTCTTAGACAACATTTACCACCTCCTCCCCACCCTCCACATACTCACTTCACTGACTTTAACTTACAGTTGGGACTTTAATGTACAGTTGGGCCCTTTGGGGAAGCTCTCCTGGGGCTTCTAGCCCATTGCTCAGGTACAGGGCTGTCTTCAGACCAGGAAGGCTCTCTTCCTTCTCACAGCAGTTCCCTGAGTGCACTCCCTCCCCTTCAATACCTGCAACACTCGCCCTGATGGGGCCACACCACCTCCACAGGCAGTTCACTTCAGTGCCTAATTGCCCTTACTGGGAAGAGATTTTTCCTAATGTCTCCTAACAGACATTTTCCCCTTTCCTTAGTTTCAAGCCGTTACTTCTTATTAGACCATTCTCAACCACTGCAAGCAATACTCTCCTCTCCTTAAAATTATTATTGCTCAAATATTTGTAGACAGTTAGCATAGACTTCCATCTCACCAGCTCCTTTTCCTGAAAGCTTTAAAAGTTATGTTCCTTTAACCTTTCTTTATAGGTCATCTTTTCTAATCCTTTTATCTTTTTTGTCACCCTTCTCTGGGTTCTCTCTAATTTACAGTATTGATATTCTCTTTATAATGAGGTGCCCCAAACAGTATGCTGTGCTCCGTAAGTGGCTGCCAGGAGAGGTATAATTACAGGGACTCCATTTTTCTATAAGCAACAGCCCCGCCCCTGCTGTCTATGCCATGTGCCTCAATAGAGCATTTGTCTTTTTCACAGCTGCACTACATTATCTAAATACACTATCAGTCCCAATTCCTTCTCTCATTTGTCTCTCAAAGACACATTCACCTAATGTGGTGTTTCACTTTTCCTACTACCCATCCCAGTCCCCACAATGGATTCTTTACAAAACCTGAATCCAAGACTCCTTGGTCCATTACAGGAAAGCTTTCATTCCATCTGTTATCAAGGCTCTAGTCTAAACAAACTAGACACAGGTAATCCTTAGCTGTGACCTTTTTATTTACAACACTATCCAATTGGGTTTATTTTTACAGCATTGTTAGAGATTAGGAGCAAAGCTTCTGTCTCCGTCACATAGGGTTTGCTGTGGGTTAGGACCTACGGTGCCCCACTTCATTTCCTGAGACCCAAGCAATGAGCATAGAATCATTTCTAGTAAGTTCTGACTCTGATTAAAAAACAATCTTTATGAAATAGAAGCTAATAAAATTGCTTTCCTAATTACCCTGAGCTAGTTCATTTCCCAGCAAATATAATAAAATAGAGTTACTTGGCTCCGATTCACAAAATCTGAACCCAAGCTCATTATTAAGGCACTTAGCAGGGAAAAAAGCATGTGTGCATAAGATGCTGTCCCATCAAGCAGAATGCAAGAAACCTTTTGAAGTTTAGACCTTTGAAGTTTGAAGTTATTGCTGCATTTTCTTAACATGCAGGTATTTCTGCTAGGAAAAAATATACATTGGAGTCATTTATATTAATGGAACAGAGTATCTATACTAATGTAATCTTTGGAGGAGGTTTTTTTGTTGAGAACAGCAAATCTTTATTTAAGAAAAATATTTAGATTTTTCTTGCACTGTACTTGTTAATCTGTGGGGCTATTATACAAGGCAGCAAGACTTCTATGTAACAAAATAGAGTAACTCATGTCCCAAGGCTATTTCTGCTATGACTATGCCACTCGCAAATCTCTTTCATCTATTTAAAGCATGAAATTCTGATGACTATAAATGTATAAAAATGTTCGGGGATTGTTTTATTTTCCTCTAAATGTCCTATCATTCATTAATGTAGACACTATTTGCTAATATTTCTAATGCACGCATGAATACTCCACGAAGGGAGGTTTAAGATGCTCCACTCCCAGGAGGAAAAATACACAATTACTAAAATTAAGAGAGACTTTTAAAAGAGTGTATCTATTAGCAAAAGGAGTGAAATTTACATGGCAGAATTAGGTAGGCCAAGGAACGAAATTTCTCCTCTGCTTGGCAAGATGACACATCATTTCATCTTACGTGATGTCGCCAATAGAGTTGCAACTCCGGGTAAGCAGAACACCAAAGTAAATACAAGCAGGACTGATTCTCAAATGAGAGCCAAGTCCCAATAGCCAGTAATACAGCTGCTAAAGTCTTTTCTCTTCTTTGGGTATTTGCCTAAAACCAATCTCTTAGCACTGAGGCTCGCAAATCTGAAATGGAGAAAGAAATTGCTTCTGTCTTCTACCAGGGACTGCAGCTCTTCTTGGGAAAATTTGTGAAATTCCACCCCCTGGGCAAAAACCATGGCTTTTTGTCAATATGCCCCGGGTGGAAATCTGACATTTCCATAATGATATGACAGATTTCCATCTGGGAAATCTGCCTTCTGTTTTCACAATGAATTTGAAGCAAGAATGAAAAATCTTTCACTTTGTCTTTAAAACTATTTAAAAGAAAAAGAAGAAACCTGCTTCCCCCCCCCCACCCCCTTACCTTGAAATAAGAGAGTACTAACTGAGAAAAATCTGTAACTATTTTGAGTTCAATCAATTCATCAGCAATACTTAAAGAAGGGAACTACATGGAGAATAAATCCTTCAGGACAAATTTGTTTCTTGATAGTTACAACAGATGAAAGAAATAATGTGTGTCTAGCAATAAGGGAATGGGCAGGAACCGTATACAGCTGGAATTCAGGGGGAGATTGACAGAGGACATCAGGAAGTCTATTTTGTGAAACTGGTTCTAATTGATTTGGATTGGAGTATTGTCATATAGATTGTAAATTTGCTGAAAGATGGTAAACAAAGGACAGCAATGAATGGAGAGCACAGGGGATGACACAGGGGTTAATGTGAGTTTTGATCTCATTTCTCACTTAGAAATACAACCAGGGAGGAGCAACCTGAACAAAAAAATGGAATATGCAAATATCCTGAATGAAGTGTTGCCATCACCAATGAGAACTGAATTTCCTTAGAGAAGTGGAAAGGGGAGGACTGTGGGGAGAGGGGAATATAAACATAAAACTGGCTAGGAAAGGCTGAAGCCAGAACATTACAGGGGGAAACTATCAAACACATGAGTGAGCAGTTTACTAGTTTTTTAAGGCCGATTCACTCCAAATAGTTTGAATCACTACTTGTTCTGTTTTGTTTGTCAGGGTGGGGGATGGGAGGTGCCCTGACCTTCTTCTTCTTGAGTCCCTGAGTAGAAATCAGGGGATTAAAGTTGATTGGGTTTTCTGTCTTCCTGCAAAGTTGATTATTCCAGACTCTTTGAGACATAGAGAATATTTTTTTAATGTCTTCAGAAAAACAAATGTTGCATTTTCTCTCCACCCACCTGCCAAGCCCATGAGCCACTGTTGTCATTTTTTGTTGTTAGTGTGGTGTGTGGATGTTTGCAGCGGAACCTGTAGAGTGGGACCATCCTGGGAGTTTGAAGGCAACTGACCAATTGAAAGTAAACACAAAAGAGGAGGGAATTTTAGAAAAAAAAAAAAATCAAAGGTGAAAGGAGTGGAGGAACTGATTTGCTCTCAAAGGCAAATGTGTCCGATGATTAACACCAGGTCGGCATGCTGAGAGAAAAACGAGGCAGACACAGAGAGCGCGCGGCATCCGGTTTGCCGGCACATCCTAATGAGCACGATGGTCAAATGCCCTGGGTTTGCCATATGTTGTGGCCATATGCATATCTGGTGAACCAGATGCCCTGCTTTTTTTCCCCCATATTGCGCCATTTTTCTCACAGCATAAAGACATGGCTTAAGTGAGAAGCAGGAGGGGGTAGGGGGTAGGCAATGATAGCTTGTTATTCCAAAAGGTTGTAGGACAGAAAACATCAGTAAATGTATCCCTGCCCTTATTCTGCTCCCAAATATTTGATGAGCACCTACTAGTTTCAAGAAGTGTTTAGCTCAAATCAGGGGTGATAAATCCTTCTTGGGTTACTAAGGAGGGGTTAGAGGTGCTCTGTGCAGCCGTCATAATTTCCCTCAATAAGCTCTCCAGTCCCTTGGTGAGAGGATCAGACGCAGGTGGACGCCATTTCTAATGTTTGTAAATTGGCCTACGAGTTCATCTGTGACCACTTAGGCATGGCACCAGTTCATACTGCTCCCTTCACCTGGAAGAGCCTCTGCCTTTCCCATTGTTACCTGCTCTTCAGTGCTCACTCATTCACTAATTTATTAATTTTTTGGCTGTCTTTTAAACTTACCTGGCACCACTCAAGACCCTGGAAATATCATAATGAGCAAAAAGGAAACAGTCTCTACCCTGAAGGAGCTTGCAATCTGGTGGTACAGACATTGATCAAACAATGAAATAATGCATCATTACAACTGAATGACATGTCGTCAAGATAAAGTACCAGGAGTCATGAAAGTGTGAACAGGAAGACCGGCTCTAACCCTGCCTCCCCTGGGGGAACATGGATGGGTCATCTCTTGGCAGCTACTGCAAGGAAGGAGGCCTTTCTGATTCTCCATAGCCAGGTAAGCTATGCACCTGTTCCCCCATGGGGTCTTTCTCTCTCTCATAACCTTATAGCACATTGTTAAGGCCTTAATAAAGTCCATTTGTGTCATTTACAAATTTGGCTTTTTTAATGCAAGACAGTACACATTCCATGTTACCTATCTTTGCAATCTTAACGGTGCTTCCCCTACTCAATACATGCTAGCTGAAGTGCACTGTCATCTGCATTACTCATCAACAGAGAAAAGAAATATAAACAATATATTTATCGAATATCAGATCATCCAAAAGTCTGCTGGAGAAGCTCTGCCCTGTCTCAGGCTCACACCACTACCGCTGTACTTCCACAAGTTCCTATTTGTCCCTGTACCCACCTTCTCCACAAGCTTGTGAGCTCCTAGAGGAAAAGGTTTGGGTCTTCATGAAGGGAGTCATGTGGGAGCTGAGTTTAGAAGAGAAAATATGTGTTAGTCTAGCACTAATTCTGGCACTTAATAGACTGTTAACACGTGGCTGTGAAACATACCCATCAACACATAAATCAAATTAATTTTCACTCCCTATTAGGTGTTCTCCCTCTGAATCCTAGCACAATGGCTTTGGCCTTATAAGTGCCTCACTATGGTTGGGCACCGTATGTGTACTCAGTGGACATTTGTTGATTTAGAGGTCAAACCATTTCAGAAGACACTTTTCTCATCTGCTGTCTCTGGAAATGGAGCCTCCCTAGAACACCTTCCAGATGACACTGTGAATTGTGTCCCCTGCAGATGCACCACACAGAGGCCCTGAGTCTGAACATCTATGCAGAATTTGGAGGAGTTAAGGAACTGCCCCAATTTCCACAACAAGCTCATGGCAGAAATGAAGCTATTCTTCTGACTACCAGGCCACCATGACTAGTTAACGTATATGTTTAAAATGAAATTGAATTTAAAACAATTTGTTTTAAGCAATTTTTGATATTCCACAAAGTGAGCCAAGCCACCCTGGAGCACCAATACAACAACACTTGGAATTACTGTTTTAAGTGAATTTCTGTTGTGAACCACAGTCAAGTTACTTACAAATCAACCCCATCGAAAGTCCCTTACATGTGGTATGTACACCAGGACTAATAGGAAAAAGCCTAATTTTTGTTTTGCCATACAACCATTGAGAAAGAGAAGAGTAGGGAAATCAGCTAAGGAAAGTATCCGAGGCTTGATTGGGTACAGTCCGGATAACTTTATCTTTGGTCGGCCCCATTACAGAATCAGCAGACAGGAGGGGCTATGCAGGGGTAGTGCAGTGGGAGGCCACTTCAGCTCTCCTCTGACACCTTGGATCATGGGCAATGGCCTCTGAGTGAGAGTCCCCATTCAGGCATACCAGTGAAAAACAGCAGAACCTCGAAACAAACAGAATAAATCTATTTTCAGAAAAGCGCAAGTCCTGCAATACAAGATTGTTCTTTAAAATGATGAAAAGGAAATTAATAAAATTAGGATAAGCACAATCAACTGTTTCTTTCACCTTAAATCCCTGACAAGACTTTCCACTTTCTTTAGGACATGGAGTTCTGGGTGAAGTCTCAGCCTAACCCCATGTAGCCCACGTGAAGACAGGAACCAGGGCCCTGCGACTTCTGTTCCATCATTCTGTCCTACAAGGAAAGGTTTCCTTAGTGAACAGGATTCTACACATCAAGCACTGACCCTTTCCTTGGCAGATTTTAAAGTGAGTCCTCTGTATGTTTCCTTCAGATGCTTGCAAAACGTGTAAGAGACGGCATTTGATTTTCCGTAAATGGGTCATTTTTCAGTTCCTAATTTAGAAAACTCACTCTTAGTATTTTCCTGCTGGGGGTATCTGGCAGGGAGTTGGCTGAGGGAAATATCAGGGAAAATATTATGCCATCAACTTAAAAACATATTTAAATTATTTTCTTCTATGTTTTTAAAGTCCTTCCATTATATATCAGTGTAGCTGGGTTGGTTTCTGATCATTTTCATTTAGTTTCTTAATTGGACATTTTATAGATCTAGAGGTACATGTTCAATATGTCGAGGGAGAAAAATCTAACTAGCAATAACATCAAAACAAGACTAGAACCAGGAGAGACTTTCCTGCACCTATAATCCTCCTGTTCTACTTTGCTCTACTTTTTTTGTCCTGGTGAGGGTAGAGAAGGGATACAGGCCCAAGCTCTGCACTAGCAAAATAAATTAGGGAACTGAGGCAGCTGGTGCAATAATTCAGTTCAAAAATTTCAGGTGACCTGAATTTTGTAGACTGGCAGTCTAATAAGCACTCTTGCTGCTAATGGTTCTGTTTTCTGTGCCCCTGTCAGTTTGGGGTTTTCTAAGTCAGATTCCGTTAGTCAGATAGTTTAGGTTAGGGATCAGATTGCTACCTGCATAGTCATTTCATACACAGCAGAAGAAGAGGAAAGAGATTCCTTTCCCTCCACTGACTGAGCCAAGAACCTAACAGCCAAAGCACTGCCCAGAAATAAAGAGGATGTTTCTAATGTGGATCTGGACAAATGGCCAGTTTTAATTATGTTGCCTGTTGGAAGGTGGACCTAGAGCCTAGAATTGCACCAAACGCAACCTATGAGGACACATGCCATCACCTAGAGAAAGTAAATGAAAGCAAGTCAGGGTCCCAGAAGGAAAACAGAGGTGTCTCCAGCTAGTTCAAATGAGGAGACTTTAAGTAGCCGTAAGGGAACAAACAAGAGACACAGAACAGGCAGAGCAATGCGTGGAGACTCAGGGCAGCAGGAGGCCTTCAGGCTGATAGAACAGAGGTAGGAAAAAATAGTGCACTGAGACCAGTGGGAGCTGGAGGAGAGCCCGGAGCCCCTCAGAGAAGTGCACTCAAGAAGACAGGAAGCGGAAATACTCTCTCTTCCCTCCCCCTAGTGGCTACCAGTGAATTCAACCTGCCAAATGCAACCTGGAGCCAGGGTCAGCCTCCTGGTGGGACACAGAGCAGGGTGTAAAGGACGTTGAATGCCTTTGGAGGTGGAAAGTAAATGGAGAATACCTCGCACCATCAATTATCTTCTAACATTGAACTATGACTGTTGCTTCAGCCCTCCCTGAAGCATGAAGCAGTGATTCCTACATTTTTGGTCCAATGTCTCCACATAACCCTCAGCCAGCATGCAGCCCGCTCTACGTGCAGTAGCCGCACCCTCTTCCCTTCAAAACCCCGTGTTTGTTAAGGCTCTTCTGACCCTACTGTCCTTTCTTCCCTAACTTTTGACTCTTCTCTGCTCCCATAGCCCTTAGCAAACTATAACACTTGCTATTAGCAGTTGATAATTATTCATTAAGTCTGTATTTTTTTCATTCAACAAATGAGTTATTATTAAGCCTTATCAGATACCAGGCATTATACTTCATGCTGAGGAAACAATGGTGTGTAAAAAACACAAGGTCCTTGCACCTGGAGCTCCCAGTCTAGTCAGGTAAAGAATGGTGAGTGC
The DNA here is from genome assembly GCA_963574355.1 of Loris lydekkerianus. NCBI lineage: Eukaryota > Metazoa > Chordata > Mammalia > Primates > Lorisidae > Loris > Loris lydekkerianus. Next base: position 40,208 of record CAUYPK010162533.1, on the reverse strand, counting down.
AATCATCACAAAAATAGATGCACGTGGAATTGCAAATTCTGGTAGTGCTATGCATGCAAAGAGCAAAGGGCCTTGAGACTACATGGCAGACAGACCTGACCTGCAGATTAGGGGTGATTTCCTGAATAAGTAAAGACTGATTTAAGCTCTGAATATGGAATCACTGAGTTGGAATTCACTAGACAAAGGAGCAACTAGAGAAGGGATACAGAGTGGGACTCCCAATGGAAACAGCATGTGCAAAGGCCCCGAGATAGGCAGAGTCATGTTGAGCATTGCTGAACCAGTGGGCCTCCCATGGGGTGGGCCATAGAAAACCAGGCAGAGTCAGTTCAGTGAAGCAGCAGCTTCACTTAAACAAATCCAGGGCCATATTTGACCAACTTTCTAGAAACCAGGCTCTGTACTAGCAACCTTTCTCAAAGTTCTGCTGAGAATAAACATGAGGTTGCAGCCTTTTTTAATGCATGTTTCTTCACTGAAACCTTATAAAGATTGCATTAGTTCCCCCCACATCTCCTTTTTTGTTAAATAGCCCATTTCCTAAGGCAGAAAAAAAAAATTAAAATGACAGGTCTCTGAGCTGTAATATTCTGTAGGCTTCTCACATTACCTGATTATTCAAAGAAATGGGAGGCCAAGGGGCTGAAGTGGTTTTAAAGGAAAAGTAAGAGCTGAATGTTGTGTTTTCCTTGTCTAGCTTGTATTTGTTTATATTTGTTTGCTTTGGGGCTCTTTTGGTTAGTTTGGTTTTGGGCTTGTTTTTGCATTTACTGTAGAACAGATTTTCCAAATGAGGCAGGGAGCAAGACGTGGTAGACGCCTTGTAAAAGGCATCAAGGATAAATAAGGGAAGATAGGATAGTAGTGAATGACACCCTCCTGCTCATGGCCTTGGTTCCTCTCAGCTCCAAAGATCACAGTCAAGTTCTCAAACCAAAGCTGTTTATTACCTTGTGCTCCCTCTGCTGGTCCCAGGTTTGCAGAAACAAGGTGTTTATGGAGGTGAGCCTCTCCAAATTCTCCCCACACCTCTCTGCCACTTCTGGGGCCAACACTTCCCAGACGCCTCTCTACCCCAACGCTCAATTCTAAGCACCTGTGTCTGCAGACGGGGGAATCTACATTCTACAAACCTTCAAACCTTCAAAGCATGAGTTGCCTTTGCCACTGAATACAGCATTTAGTTGCAAATCCTCTTATTTTGTGCTCTGTCTCTCTTTGTAATCAGTGTCTTCTCTTTGGCCAGTCATAAGTTTCCCTGGGTCACTGTGGCCCATTCTTCTGAACCCCAAAGCATCTAGCTCAAAACTCTGCAAAATTTCTGAGTTTTTAATCTATGGTGTTTTAACCATCAGAAAGAATGATTTGGTGAGTCTAAAAACAATTAGCAATTGAGAATGAAAAGCAGAGCCATATTCAACCTTTGTAAAAGAGGAAGCGTATCACAGATAAGATACTCTATGGTGCTCTGTGTCTCCAGGTGCTTAATTAATATCTGTTGGCTAACTTTTTTTTTTCAACTAGAAAAGACATTGCATCTTCCTCCTCCTCCCTCTCAGCTACTTCTTTCCCACTGCTAATGGAGACCCCCCCCAAATTTTTTCATCCAGAGCATGTCTATAAACACAGCACATGCCTATACACCAGCATGCACCTGCACACACACACACACCATGCACTCGCGTGCACACACACCGTGCACACACAGGCACACACACGCACACACCACACACACCCCTCTAAATTCTTTTTCCCTTTAAAAGGCAAAGTTAATGTAATGAACTTCCCGTGTCCAGGAGAAGAGTGCAGCAGCACACCAGTCTGGCAGGATGGAGTGGCCTCCTGTTTCTCTAAGGTTGAGCCCCTTCAGGCTTTCTATCCTAACCCCAACACCTCAGGTTATGGTTTCTTTTTTGCTGATACAAGCTCTGGAGGTGTCCCCGTGGAGACATAAAAAGGCTTCTGGTTTCTACTTAATAAGGAAACCTAAAAATATACAAGACCCTAAATGCATGGCCTCTGAGAGAATTTTCCCATGGGCCACATCCAGGTGTAAGAAATAATTAGGAAGGGCACAACCATACCTGTATTAAATTTGATATTACGTTTACATGCCTGCCAAACACTGTGGCCCATTCTCAACATAACTTTTAAAATTATGTCTTTCATTGGTGGTTCTTTTTGTTTTCATTTTTGCCCATATAATGCTAATACAATTGCTTTGTCCTCTGTACTTTACTGAGTTGGTTCACTTTTTTTTTTCTTTTCTTTTTTTGCTTGATCTTCATAATATCCTTGGACAGTAGGCATGGGAGAAAAAATAAGTGGCTTGCCCAAGGTCACATAGCTTGTTAGTGGCACCACCAAGGCTAGAATATAAATAACTCTCTTTACCCAAATGCCTATCTCAATGCAGATCTCGAACACCAGATATATGAATTAATAAGTATGGGAGAGTTGAGTCCAAGAGAGAATATATCTGGGCCTTTTGAGAGCCAACAATAGTCCTTGCTGGTCTCCAAACCATCACTAAGCCCCCATGTTGAGAATGCATTTCCAACTGGATTTCTCCTATCCATGTGGCTTGAACAGTGGTGCTTCCTATTTATCTGACTTTCCACAAGAACTGAAAAGGCAAGGGATGCCTATAAAGTGCTAGGAGATTCCCAGATCCTAAGTGTACACGGATGATGTCAGTATTCAGTGCAAGGTACACTGTTTTATATCAAGCCATTGTAAATACTGGTGGCATCTGTAATCTCTACCTGGAGCAACTTACGAGTTCTGTTCTTAACTTTGATTTTTACTTGTTTCTGGGCCAGTAACTTAGATCCCTACCCTTACCTTAATGCACTTTTTATAGTTTAATTTCCTTTTTGTGGTGCTGTTTGGAGTTGGAATTTTTTTAAAGCAATATGACTCAATTGAAATCAGATTTCCCCTAAAGAAATCAAACAGACCACAGAGGGGCCCAGTCTGAAAATCCTGCCCCTTAAGTCTCTGGTCATTCCGTGGAAAGTCATATTCTTGCTTTGCTATCCTTTTGTGTCTAACTGAATAGTTAGTCTGCCTCAGCCTTACAGTGGTGTAGTATCAGGATCAATGAATGAAGCCTCCAGAAAGCACGTGGAATTTATTAGTATCTCCCACAAGTGGGAGACTTCTTCCTATCTCTTCCCATTGAATAATATTAGCTCTATTTGCTTTCATGATTAGGGCTGCGAAGATATGAACAGAGAGAGAAGGATCTCTCATGAAATCTGTTCTTTATAGCTAGCCTGTAATACTTACAAAGTAGGCTTGGTGCATCCTTCCCAGTGATTTCTCTGATGTGATCATTGCATGAAATTCCCCGAAAGACCATCATTTAGGGAAGAGGACTGGGGTGGAGAGATCTCCAGGAAAAGGTGATCATGAAGAAGAAAAAGTTGTAGATCAAGAGAGACCACAGGAGTCCTGTCTTTTCCTACCTAAGTGACCTTGGAAAAATTACAATAGAACCTCTGTAAGTCAAGCAGCCAAGGGACCGTAACAATCTGATCAACAGACAGAGGTGGTCAACACAAGGAACTAGGTCTACTGTACTCATACAGACATGTGGTGCATGTCCGGTCTATGAAAATTAGGTCAACATAAGGAGGTGGTCAGTGTAGGGAGGTGGTCAACTAGGGAGGTTCTACCGTACTTAATCTCTATGGGTCTCTCTCTTTTAAAATCTATAAAGTGGGAAATACTCTAGAAACCATCTCATAGCACTTGTATGAGCATAAAATGAAGAACATAAAAGGGGCAAACCTGGGGTTTAGTGGGGTACCCATGCTAGCTATGGCAACAGAGACAATGCTACTGCAGGGGCAGCTCCAGGCCCTTATCATGCTGGGGAGAGCAGTGAAGAAGAGCAGAATAGAGAGACGAGAATGTGCCAGGGACAAGGTCTGCTTCCATGACATTGCCCGGGGTGGGCTCTGGGGGAGCCCTTTTCTCAGTGATGGATTAATGAGTTAATGAGGTCAGACATGCTATACACATACTGTGTTCATTTTTCTTTAAAGTTTTGATGAGTGGGCCAAGACTAGTGGAAGAAAGTTTTCTAATATCATTAGCAGCATATGTCTTTCATGCAGTGTGGTCAGTTGTTTCGAGGGAAAGGAAAGGTTATGGATTATGAAAGAGAAGTTTGTATTATGTTTCCTTGAATAAAATACCTGTATTTACTGAACCATTTAATAAAATCCTCCCTCTGGGTTAAAAATGTCTTGGAAATGAGAAGAGGGCATGGGGAGGGGTGAGAATTTCTTTGAATTAACATGATTTAACACAAAGCCATGTTTAATTGCTCTTATTTCTGAATGAAGATCTTCCCGTGTCTTTCCCTGACTCAGTGATGGTTGCAGATATAACTAAGAATGTTTTTGCATGTGCACAGCTTTCAGAAGAATGTAAAGAATTTTAAAAGTACAATGGCCTCTTTCTCTTATCCTCCATCTTCTTAAAAAAAAAAAAAAAGCTGAAGACACAATAAATTGTATCTATTCTACAGAAAAGAGACTTTCTATTTTAACTGTTCTTGTCTTAATTATTAGAGTTAAATCACATCCCTGTACTTTAAAATCTGGCAACAGGTTTCCAATACTCAATCTCAGTATATTAATTAGCACACACACACACCCCCCCCCAGCAATCAAAATGTAGTTGTTCAAGGTCACAGTTTGACTTATTTGCAATTGACAAATAACTTGGCAAACTCTGCACTGAGCCACTCCATACAATAGAAAATATATTGTCATTCAAGTTAACAAAAGAATCATTCTTTGCCATCTCACTACAATGGCCCTGCAAATGAACATCGCCTGAATAAAATCCTAACCACATTTTCACTCTCATTAACCACAGTAGGGTATCACACAATTTGCCTGGCTCCTGCGCAGACCACTGTGCACCATTTTAGTAGCAGCAGTCTGATGGGTTTTATGGCAGGTGATATATGGAGTGGGAGTTTCGGGAGTCGTAAACAGAAGGCACTGTGTATCACAATGTGGTTTAGGGATATAATGACTGTGTTGTAAAGCAAGGGATGACAATACTGCACTGGGCTTGGGGTACTGAACCAATAGACCAAACAGCTCAACATAATTCAAGTAAGAATGAAAAAATCCTAGGAACTTGTGTGTATGTGTGTTTATGTGTGTGTGGGTGCCTTCTTCTAGCTTTCATTAATTACTTCTGATGAATTTGAGTAAGAGCTACTGAAACTGAAATAAATCTGTGTCTCCCTGAAAAAAATAAAACATTTCTCTTTCTTTCTAGCAGAATCTTTTTCTGCCTCATCTGTACAACCCTTAACCACTTTCACTGGCAGAATAATTAGGTAAACAACTGGTCCTGCTGTAAGGAAAAGAACACCAGAAATTTAGAAAGATTGATACCAAAAGGAGAAAATAACCATTTCCTTTCCAGGAGAATCCATCTCCTGTGCCAAGTGGTCAAGTTCCCCCTGGCTTAAGGGCCCCAAGCATTACCCCTTCCTGCCCAGGAAACAGGGAGATTCTGCAGGTTTAGCAAGTCTTGAGACCCCGCCCGTTAATGTCCCTGGCTATCTCTAAGTCACTTGCAGTCACTTTACCCCCAGAAGACTTCTGGTGTCACCAGACAGGGAAGGGCAGCATGTAGCCTCCCTCAAAGAAAACCGTATTGGACTAACAAATGAGACCTGTGATTACCAACTTGCAGTGTGGCCTTGGCCCCGAGTGTCCATTTGCTTTTGACTCCCATCTTCTCTTCCTGACCTACAGTAGTAGTTTGAAACCGTGAAGCAGTGTGCCGATATAAATCACCATTCCTGTCATCTTCATTGGCATCACCATCCCTATCACAGTGGTATCATGCGCCAAGACAGTACTGTGTATTTTGTTCTCACTGTGTTTGGGGGGAACACAGTGAGAATGAAATACATAGTATTTGGTGTTTACTTTAGTGGAGGATTGCAAAGGAGAACAAAATACACATCCTTTGTGTTTACTTTAGTGGAGGATTGTACTGTAGAAACTGCCTGTAGAAAGCCCCTACCTGGCTTTTTCTCCTAAAAGTTTGCTCCTTTTGAAGCACTAGGTAAGAAGTGAGTGCAAAAGTCTTGGGAGCTTTCCCCCAGACTGAGTAGCGACTGGTGCCCTGTAGTTTTGGAGGGAAGAGAGAATCCAAGACTCACTTGCATAGCCCTGGAGAGGTGACAGGTCTCTGGCTAGAAGTTGGCACAGTGAAACCAACAAGGCTGAGCTAGACAGGAAGAGTCCTGGCCCTGGCAAATCACTGCATTCACCAGACTTCCAGGAGGGCAGGTGAGGGTGAACAGTGCACAGGGTGGACTGGTACCAGAGGCGCCCTAAGAAACATCTTCATCCCCCACTTTCTACCAAATTCAATGACGTTGCATTTCTAATCAACCTGAACTAAATCAGACTTAACTGATTTAAATAAAATAAAGTTGCATGCCTGCATTTGTGGCCTAAAGGCCAGACTCACTTTACTATACCCTTGGGTAATTGGATCAGGATGTGCAGTAGATGAAAACCACTGTCAAATTACAGAGCAGGTGCAGCACAGGGGCCACGCCTGAACTCCTACCACTCCTGCTTAAACTCAGGAGTTTCAGACCAATCTAAGCAAGAGTGAGACCCCATCTCTACCATAAACAGAAAAATTAGCTGGGCATCCAGCTACTTAGGAGGCTGAGGCAGGAGGATTGCTTGAATCCAGGAGTTTGAGACTGTAGTGAGCTAAGATGATGCCACTGCATTCTAACCAAGGCAACAGCATGAGTCTGTCTCAAAAAAGAAAATTTAATTTAATTTAAAAATAAACTAATTACACAGTAGTAGTCTACAGTGACACCCCTGTCCTTCTTAAGTTCACATTTACAAATGATTCCTTCAAAGATTTGATACAACTGAAGACACTCAAAAAGACCATACTACTATCCTCCAAATCCCTGAAGGAATTACAAGAACAAAGGCAGCACCAGTAGACCTACCAGCTCCTAAGGGAGGCTAGGAGGACACCTGCCTTTGGCATGTTGAAGCTCCAGTGCACTTTTGTAAATCTCCAGGGCACTGCCTCTTCCGCATCTGTGCTGCATGTTTACAGGACCAGGGTGGAGACAGGTCTCACTGCACCACAGCCCAGGCCTCACGTCCCAATGCCAGACTCCAGCTAGGCATGTAGCCTGGCCTATGTGGATCTACTAAAGCTGTCATTTCATTTCCTCCTTCCTCCTTAACAAGGAAATGACTGACCCACGTGTACCACGTATCTATTTATCAGCAGATCATAAGCCCAGTCTTCTGAGATCTTATGACAGGTCCCATTAGCTGTGAGCTACCCAATAATGTGTATAATCAGTTGTTAATGGCAATATGCTATTCTGTGATAACTGGGCCATTAGTGAGTGTCAGTGCTACCTCCAGGCGGGCATCCTGCACCCAACTAATACCCGGCTTCGGGGACACTGCACAGTTCCATTTGTGATAGTTCCCTGCAAGGAGAGGTAGGGTGGGTGCCTTCCTAAACGACCCATTCTTGACATCTTGTGGCCTTTACAGTTTCTGTTTGGACTTCTTTAGTGAACAGATTTATGGGAACTTGGCTTGTAAGTGGAAATAATTATGCCATTTGAAATGATAAACTAATTTCTTAGTCAAATAGACGGGTCCCTTTGACCCTCAAGGCCACAGCAAGATAATCGACACTTCGTAACAATCCTAAAATCCCAAGTCTTTCTAAAAGCAGAATATCTCAGTACTATTCCACATACAAATCCCTTATAAGGGCCCAGCCACAGCTGTTTTTTCTGAGGCCATGGAAGAAACTTCAACAAGAGGTCACAGAGTTTAGAGCTTGTTGAAATGTGTGCACTCTCTCTCTCACACACCCTATACTTCTGAAACTTGGGTTAAATTCTCCATGCTCATTCAAAGACCCTGTGTCCTTTATAAAGTGTTCTCCATTTTATTTCATTTAAATAACCAAGAGCAAAAAGGTCCAAAAGCCTCAAGCAGACGGACAGTGTGCAAAACTCCGCGCAATGAATTTTCCCTTCATACTCCCTACAACATCTGTGCCAGTCACCCAAACAGGACAACCTCCAACCTCAGCCCAATTCAGATGCTTTGGAAGTGTCCCCCAGCTTAGACCTTCAGAGGTCAGAATTTGATTTATTTGGGGAAGGAAAGTTTCACTGAACCTAGAAATCTTTCAACTGGATCCAGCCAATGCTCAGGTGATTTACATCCGCACCACGGCCCAGCACTGCCTATCAAAGGCCCTTGGGTTTTTACTGCTGCCTCCATAAAAAGGAAATTTAGCACTAAGGACTTGCCAAAGGGTCACTGCGTGTTGTTGGAGAGAAATAAAGAATGAGATGTTTGTAAAATGTAGGGAGAAGGGATGAGGCTTAGCTTATTTTCTCCCTCCAGTTCTGCCTGCCAAGAGACCGGGGCCTGGGTGTATTCCTTCTGCAAGATATTTCTGGTCAGAACCAGTGAGAAAACAGAGGTACTCCCAGGCCCTGGTGGGGAGGAGAATCTCTGACCTAGCTTAGCATCCCATGGGAATGACAACATCCAGGCTGAGAGGTCTGGGGTTTGGTGTGTTGCAACATGGCAGGGCTGAGATGGAGAGGTTAAACCTCTGATAGTGAATGGCCTAACACATCAAAATACGGTGTTCTGAATTCTTTCCCAGGGGAGGTGACGCTAAGACACATTCAAAGACATCAGCCAGCACTGACCCCAGTGCATACCAGACATCCCAGCCCAACTGCCCAACAGTAAAATGGGAGAGCAGATGAGAATGCAGGGAATTATTTCTCCCTGGGCAGCACTTCTGTGACTCATTCACTCAGAGGAAAAACCCACTGAGCACCCATGACAGTCAACACTGTTGCGCTGAAGATGCAGAGATAAACCAACCGTAACACAGCCTCTGTGTCCCTAAAGCTCTAGAAAAATGAAGACCTCTTCTGGCTTGAAGGGTCAACCCCCAGAAGGGGTCTGTTTAGGGAAGATCTGAGCCATCTCCAGATAACAGGACTCAGCTGTCAGGGGCTCCTGACAAACCTCACTGTTATACCAGACCATGCCCTGATGCTGCCTTCAGGCAGGCTCATCTCTGCTTATTCCTGGATGCTCTCATTCATTCCTGCATGCATGCATTTATTCAATATTTATTGAGTGCCTGGTATATTTCAAACAGTATATTACACTCTACAGATATAATGCTGAGCAAATGCAAAGCTGAGTCTTCCCTTCAGGCAGCTTATTAATCAGTTCATCACAAATAAGGAAGTTCAACTTTGTAAGTGCCACAAAAGGGAAATACCGGGGGCTCTGTGAGTGCCTACAACAGAGAGGAACAGCTGACCTGATGGGGGCAATCAGGGATAATTTCCCCAATGCTTGACCTCTGAGTCGGGGGATGGAAAGCGGTCAGGTAGATCAAAGGAGAAGGAAAGAGGGTCCCAGACAGAGGCCACTGCAGTCACAGGAGCTGGTGCAGCATTGTGAGGACAAGCCCTGAGGGAGGTCAGTGATACCAGGAGGAGAGCCTGGTGGAAGCTCGGCTGGGAAAGGATACCCAGAGCTTGGCCACTCCCATTAAGGGATTTTTGACTTGGAGCTAAGAAACACAAAAGCTTTTTCAGGCTGATACATGATCATGTTGGTTTTTTGTTTTGTTTTGCTTTGTTTTAAGTTACTCTGGCTATAGGATGGAGAAAAGAAACAGTGTGGAAGCAAGGAGATTAATTAATGGTCTTTTCCAGTCCAAGGAAGAGGTGATTTGGCTTTGTCAAGGGTGGTGTTGGAGGTAGAAATGAGGGCAAAGCCAATGCCCTGAGAGATAAAAGCAAAAAGATTTGTGTAGGACATGTGGGGTGAGGGCCTCTGGGTTTCTGGTTAGCATTCCTGCACGGGCAGCTGAAGAAACCACAGCTTGTCTGTTGATCTCACAGTGTGTTCAACACTGTCTTTTCCACCTGTCTGTGCTCAGTCCCTCACCTTCAACTTCAATAATAAAGAACTGGTCTCAACCTTGACCTACTAGGGTGTGTGTCCTGGTGATGTTCTTCCATGAGTCATCTGGCTGCACAGGCCATGATGTCCCCACACCTTTGATTAGGTCTTGTGAACACCCCTCACCCCTGCTCACCTAGAGAGCATCCCTCTACTCCCACCTCAACTTCAACCAGCCAGCATTCTCCAGCTCAAGTTGCCACACATCTGCCCTCTGCCATCTTGGGCTGTAACAGGGGGCAAATGCTCCTTCCTGTCTATTTGCAGAGGCATATCCCTGTGCTTTTAGGATTGACCACAGAAAACAGAGTCACCTCTCAATTATATGGTAAGGGAGGAATCAGTAATGATACTATCCATCAAACTGCTATTTACCGAACACATCATTATACTCATATGCAGTTTAAACTTTTTAAACTTCATAATAATGCCTTGAAAAAGATATTATCTTTCTAACTTACAAATGAGGAACTGAGGTACAGAGAAATTAAGTAATTAGCCCAAGTTTGCATGGCTGATAGTGGTAAAGGTGGGATTCGACACAGGCAGCCTGACTCCGGAGCTAGGTCTCTTGGTCAGTGTCACATAGCGCCTATGACAGATTCAAATCTGCCTGACTTGCAAGCTCAAGCTACAGTCAGACATGCCTGCACCTGGGCCCATACTCACAAGACTGGTTACAATACTGGTTACAGGTCTTGAACCTCTCTTGGTCCAGACATATTTTCATTTAACTAACCCCAAGAAATAAACCTTCACCATGCAAACCAAATGTCTCAAGCCCCTTATTTCTAACTGCCTTCTATCGTCCTCATATATTCACCTTTGTTGTGGTTATCTTCAATTTTCTTCAGGAAACTGGCTCCCAGTGGTGCTATGGGCGGATGCAAAGCCATTTGTCCCTCACACTGAGTAATGCCACACTTGCACATTTTCAGATGCCTTATCTGTGTATTGACTCCTGCCTCAGTCTCACCTGTTACTTTTCACATCTCAAGGCCAGTACCAGTTCTATTTCTTACAACTTTATTTCCCACATGGAGGTCATTGATATTATTCTGTTGTTCCCTCCTAAAAAGATGTGGAGTTGTCCCCCCTCCCCCAGGAAGAAAGGTACTACTCTGAATAAGAAGACAGCTGTCCCTTTCATCTGGTGTGCTCTGTATGTTGTGTAATAAATCATGTTGAATTGGGTTGTCTCTCCCTCACTCCAATAGACCAAACTGTATAAGCTTAGGGACATCTAGTCATTTTGCATATTAGATTACTTTTCAAGTCAATAAAAATAGCAAATATTAATTACACATTTTACAATATGCTAGGCATTATGATGAGCACTTTGTAGACGCTACCTGACTTAATCCTAGCTTCAATCTTATTTGCTGGTTATCACTAATATCATTTTAGAGAAGAGGAAACGGAACCTTAGGAATATCTTGTACGTCCCCCTAAGATGCACAGGTCAAACTTCACAAAACCAAGGCTTGAGCCTGGGTTCCTTGGGCTCCTCCACCATTCAGACATCCATACACGAGACAACTAGAACACCAACTGAAAAGTAGAAGTCAACAGAAGCCTGTAAGAAATCCAGCCCTGCTGCAATGTCCCGAGATCCTTAGGTGACCACATTGAATTTAGAGAAACACTGATCCCATTTCCCAGACTTCAAATTTCAAAGCTCCTTCTCTATCAAAAATACATGACAATCATAATCATACCACTCATACTATCTCACATTGTTGCCTGCTATTCCCAGACATATTTACATAGTAGCAATGAGAAGATTTCATGTTAGATAAACTGAGCATCCTTTTCAATCTTCCTATATAATTATGACCATCCTCAAAATCCTTGCAATCACATCTGCCAAGTAGCCATCGGTCCCAAATCCTTAGGTCTAAAGTTGTTCTCAGGTTGTCTCAGGTTGCACTTTGTCTTTACCTCTGAGCATCTTGCCCCCTCTCTCCCTTATTTCCACACACTCCAGCCCCAACACACCCCAACTTGAGCTCTCAGAGACTGGACTTGCCAGATAAGGTATGAGATGCCTGATTTATTTGAATTTCAGGTAAAACAACCAAAAAAGTTAGTATACATGTGCCCCCAGGCAATATTTGTAACATATATATACAAATTATTGCTTATCTGAAATTCAAATTTAACTAGGCATCCTGTATTTTTATTTGCTGAATTTGGCAACTTTTATCACCGACCTTATTAAAAACATCCTTTTTCTTTAGGACAAAAAGAAAGTTATTATAAGTGCCAATGTATTTGTTGACTCTTTCAAATGAATCTTAGATTTTAAAGCAGAGGTTCTCAACCCAGGGACCTTATAAAAACACTGATGCCCAGACTACATCTCTAATCAATTAAATCTGAATTTTGAAGGATAGGGATCAAATAAGGGCTCTTATTTTAAAGTTTCTTTGAAGATCCTAAAGTGAGGCCAGGAAGGCTCTGAATGAGGAGTGCGGGAGAGGGACGTGGCCCACCCTAACAGGAAGGGTGTCTCACTCAGGCACCAGGGCACCAGGATGGAAGCCCATTATGGAATAATTATGGAATCATCTAGATATCTCCATATGTCTGTCAAAGAGCAGTCAGAACTAATTTGGAAACTATGCTTGATAGATTGTAGAACAAAGCAAATAAGTGAATATGTTAATGAAATTACAAACCAAGACTTTCAATATACAAATGAAAGAGTGATATACATAAAATAAGTTAATAAAAAAATCTCTAAGTTTACATTTGATTGATAGCTAGCAATTGAACCATCAATTGATGGATCCACAGAAAGCCTTATGTAGTAAAAGCAATGACGCCTCAAAAGTAGAAACATCCCTAGAACCTAAATCTATTTACAAATCCCACTCCTTATAGAAAGAACCTGAATTCCTTACAAAAATGATTATTCCAGGTCTGGGGCAGGTAAAATGCAAGGAGAACATGGAACATCTTCCTGGGCCAGAGAGAAAAGAAACACTAAAGCTAATGAAAGTAAATGCAGAGGACACAGGTATCTGCTCACAAGGGCTTCCGCTAGCCAAATTTGGGATTGCTCGTGCATCAGAAAAAGCAGCTATAATGGACTGTACCCTGGTGAGCAAATAAAAATCTTTGAGTTCACAGTGATACAAACAAACAGGACAAAGCAAACAAGAAATCAATTGTATTTGGCAATGTTGGACATGATATGACCAACTCCTTCCTCTGAAGAGTGAGTAGTAAAAAGAAAAGAAATGAAGTGATCCAACCTGGGCTGCCAAACAACAATGACGGCTGCAACCAAAAAATAGCCGGACATTGTGGTGTGCACCTGTAGTCCCAGCTACTTGGGAGGCAGAGGCAAGAGAATCGCTTGAGCCCAGGAGTTGGAGGTTGCTGTGAGCTATGATGTTACAGCACTCTACTCAGGTTGACAGCTTAAGGCTCTGTCTCAAAAAAAAAAAAAAAAAAAAAAGAAAAGAAAAAAAAAGAAAAGAAAACAGTTAGAGCCATGATCAACATTTCAACTACAGATCTTACAGCAATCTGCATGTTTTGTTAAGACCAGTCAATAGTGGAATAATTGAGTAATTACTAGTGCATATAAAAGTGTCACTAATAAAAGTGTCCATCCTATGACTTGTTAAAAAAAAGAAAAGAAAAAGAAAAGAAATGAAATGAAGGGCCCACCTAGTTGTTTTGTTTTGTTTTGTGAGAATTGTATTTTATCCCCACTGGTAAGTGATACAGCGTATACTCAGTAAAATAAGTGATTCAGGCCAGAATCACCAATGAATGCTAAAACCATTGGTGAGAGGCTTATGAGGAACAAGATATCCACTAGATTTCAGAGTATCACCCTAAAGCAGGATGGACAAAAAGCCACAGGGAGTGCTTATACTCAGCACCTTAACCAAATGATCACGCTCAAGATCACAAAGAGCAGGACAGGCTGGTCCACGCGTCTGCTCCCGAGGAGCAATAGCCAGCTCCAGGGCTGCCTGTGGAGTGTTCTTCCATCTTGTGTCTGTCTGTCTGTACAGTGCCTACCTCTTCTCTGCGGGGCACCTCGGTGCTGGCACTGACCCACTAATGACCCTATTGCCCTTGGTACCCACTCTCTTGGGTGTGATCCCACCTGTTGCCTCACTCCAGATTTCCAGATCCCATAAATCTCCATCTAGAAAAGAAATATATGTTCTTTCCTACTGCGCTGGGTTGTGGGAGACACAGAGGCTCCCTGCAGAGGTGTATGTGCTCCTGAGACGTAAGTTCTCACTTACTATTGTGGACAGGTCCCCGGACATGACAACTTTAAGCAAAATGACTTACAGCTGGTCCTCAAATGATGGCTCCTTCAACATCATTTTCTTACAATGTTGAGGGGGAAAAATTATTTCCTTCTATGTTTTGCTTAAAGTCACAGTTTCCTAAGAACCTATGAAATGATGTTAGGTGAGGATTTATTGTATTTGTTTTTTTCGGCTTTCCTGTGGTGAGGGTTCTCAGGTTCCCCAGATGATCAGGACAGCTGGGAAGCTACCATCCTTCACCCAACAGTGTCTAGAAGGAGACTTAAGGCTATGTCGGGCCACTCCTACAGACTTCCTCTGTGTGTGGGGGTACTTGCACGGGTGTGTGTGAATGTGTGCATGGGGGTGAGTTACATGCAGGGGTGCAGGGCTGTGGCAGCCAGGGGCATTTTCCCCAGGCCCTACTATTCTTTTCTGCAACCTAGCATCCATCAAAATAACTGCACCCAAGTCTCCTGGGCATATGTGTGATGGAAAGGATATAAAATCTTTCCCAGGCCAGCCACAGCCTCTCCTAACCAAGACTGGCTTCTATATCCTATGCTATAAATTAATGTTCCCAACACATTGCTTTGAAATAATAAAGGGTTCACGTGGACTAAGGTCTCCAGACCCCACTTAACTCAGGGACCCCAGAATTAAGTGTCCACTTCCACGTAGCTCCAGTCCTTCCTTTGCTGCCTGCCGGCGGAGTTGGACCCTGGCGAGCTTCTTTGGAGCCTCTCTGGGCTCCAGTGGCAATCACCTGATCAATAGGAGAGAACAGCAGTCAGCAAACTACAGCCCCTGGGCCAAATCGGCCTGCCTCTTGTTTCGGTGGTAAAGTTGGAACAGAGCCACATTCGTTTGGTTACGTAGAGTCCATGGCTGGTTTCTTTCTACAATAGCAGAGTTGAACAATCATGACAGAGACCCACTGGCCTGCAAAGCCTAAAAGATTTACTATCTGGCCCTTTAAAGAAAAGGTGTGTTTACCTTTGGGTTAGGTGATGGATAAAGTCTGTAACACTCTGTGATTTCCTATTTCTGGTGTCCTATCCAGCTTCAGTAACAATATTTAGAGAAACACATCAGAAAAAAAACCATCCTGCTCAAGGTTTTGAGATGATAAATACTGTAGCCATTCCACCAAAAATGCAGCTTCATTAGACTGAGCCAGAGAGCTGGGCTGGACCAGAAAGTGTCTTTCAGAAAAGAGAGAAGCCTAAGATTGTTGCAGCTACTTCAGCTTTTCAAGGCGACCTTGTGTGTGTGTGTGTGTGTGTGTGTGTGTGTGTGTGTGTGTGTGTGTGTTTGAAAGTTCTACATATCCAGTTCCTTTCACATTAATAGGAGGCACATGGTTCCTTCAAGAGGGAAAATATCTCTCAGAAACAGCATAATTTGCTCTAGTGGATAACAAATAGTTGGAAGTTTTCTCAGTGAGCAGCCATTGCATCTGGTTTCGAGTTCCTTTTTCAAGCCAAAGAAAATGATGACGATCTCTAAGCCATTCCTGTTTTTTGACACAGACCTGAACTCAGAATTCTAAACAGGACTATGCAGAATTGGATTACATCTCTCCTCCTCACCCATCCATCTTCCCTTTTGCTGCTCATTTGCTGGGGCTGAAAAAGTATTGAGTGTTCTGGGACAGACTCGGTTTTCCAAACTACGCAAGTCATTATGAATGGCCTTCAGTCCAGGTAAAGGTTAAGGAGGTCTTTTGTTGTCCTAGTTTAACTTGTCCCTGCCACTGCAGCCTAATCATTCCACATAATAACAGGCCTGATACATAGGCCCGAGTCAAAGTCGCAAGTCAATAAATCCATTCCTTCCTCCCTTTCAGGCAAAGTGTTGAATGGTAGTGAGTGTGCAGTGTCACCAGATCCTGGAGTCTATCACATCAAGGTCGTCTGGTACACAGCACATAAAAGAACACAACTTTCTTTCTTTTCAGTGCCTTGCACATCTGAGAGAGAAGCATCGCTGTCCCACACACGAGGGTGGGTGAGGGGTCGCCAGGGGAAGATTGACAACCCAGCTGATAGAATCACGGAGCTACTGAAGTGGAGGGCCTGGGGCCGAGCTGTCGGCTGCCTCTGTTGCTCCCCTTCATTTACAAATAAGGAACCTGATGATGTCGGAAGAGGGGATTTGTCTGAGATCATAAGGCTAATTTCTCGTGAGGCAACGGCTGAAACTCAGGACTTTAGCACTAGACAATGAGTTCAGTGCTCATTGTCTACTTTGAAAGGGGGAAGACAGGCGAACACAAAGAGAAAAAGAAGGGCAAGAAATCCCCCCCTTTCTAAAAAGAGAACACTAGCTAATTCCACATACCCCTCACCAAAGGATCCATCCTCCTCACTCTCCTCATCTATAGATAAAGTGGGTGAGGTCATATTCTGACTTTGTTTCTGGAGGGAAAATATCTAAACTTCTAAAAGCCTCAGTTTTCTTATCTGTAAAATGGAGATTAGAACAATGCCTATTCCAAATGCTTGTGGTGAGTCTGAGACCCCCTATAATGGTACCTGGCACATGTCAGCGGTTCAGCAATGCCAGCTCCTATCATTGTCACTGTTGTCACTGAGACAAGGACAGCTGCTGTGTGTTAACCACAGACAGCAGCCTCGTGTGCCTCTGTCCTCCTGCACTGCACATTGGCCTCTTGGCTGCTCTCAATGAGACCAACTGTGGCTCACCAAATTATCTTTTCACCTCTGGTGTGAGAATAAAACCTGCTGATGGAGGATCCTTGGAAGTGTGCAAGCCTGAGTTACAGTTTGTTTACTTTGCTAAGGGACTTCCAGCTCCTTCAGGTTCATAAATTCCTGGTGGTAGACGAGGGAGGGATTGTAAATTAACTTGAATAATAGGGCTATATTTGTGTACCTTCCAAAGGTTTAAATTGCTTCTAAAGAAAAAAAAATCATACTTCTCATCTGCTGTCTGTACTTTTCCCTAATTAGCAGTAGATTGGGTAGCCTTGGAGGTGAGGGATTTAAGACACCAAAGAGGGACCTGAGCCAAATGTCAAGAATTTCTGCTCAGGGACTTTGAGACCATCTTCCCACCACAGATGTGCTCTAGATATAATAACATGGACCCGATGTCCCAGTTCAAGCCAAATACCTATTTTTGTTTGGCAAGGCCTGGGAATCTCTGGCATGATGACCACCTGTTATTGTAAAGATCAAGTCAAAGGGACATATCAGTCAGGTACTGAGCACTGGGTTCTCCTGAGGGACAAGGAATGCGTTCAAAATCTGCCCAGCACAGGACAAGGCACACAGTAGGCCTCCTTCACAACCTCTCATTTCTTCATAAACCTCTCTCTGCCCACTCTCCAGGATGCTGACAGCTCTGCCCTAAAGAAGAGTGCTTTCCACTGAGGCAAAGGACAATCCTTAGGAGTCAGAAGTGTGGTGAAAAGCACAATAGTCTGGCTTTCAGCATTGACCTTGAACTTGCCTGAATTGAAGATGATATTTTTTCTTATGACATTCTGAGATACTGTAAGGATGAATAGAATAATGTCCATAAATACTGTCTAATGTCAAATAGACAAGCCTGCTTTGTTTGTCTAGTTAGAAATGGCTGCATAAGTATTATCACTGGTACAGTATCATTTTTGTAAACAGTGGTGTGCTGCGCTGTTATTACAAAGTTATAAAGGGCCTCTGGAGTCCCACCCCCTCCCAGTGGACATCCCTTTCACTCTTTCTTTTGTTTTCCTATTTTTTTGTTGTTGTTTCTTTGTTTGGGGTGGGCTTTTTTTTTTTTTTTTTTTTTTTAGACAGAGTCTTTATCACACAGACTCAAGTGCATTGGAATGATCACAGCTCACTGCAACCTCTAACTCTTGGCCTCAGCTGATCTTCCTGCCTCAGCCTCTGGAGTAGCAGGATTTTCAGGGATACACCACCATACCTGGCTACTTTTTAAAATTTTTTTGTGAAAATGGGGTCTATGTTGTCCAGGCTAATCTTGAATTCCTAACCTCAAGTGATCCTCCTACTTTACCCTCCCAAAGTGCTAGGATTTCTCCTCCTCTTTTAACATTTAAAGTTGATTCTAAATTCAAAAATGTATACTAAAATAAAAATGACTAACATTTATGGATGACTTCAATTGTCTTAAGTTTTTTTTAAGTTTTTCCTTTTTAATTATTATAGGTACATAAGAGTTATATATATTTATAGGACATGTGATGTTTTGATAGAGGCATACAATGTGAAATAATCAGATCAGGGTAAATGGGGTATTCATTACCTTGAGCATTTATAATTTCTTTGTGTTAGAGACATTCTAATCCCACCATTCTAGTTATTTTAAAATACGAAATAATTTATTGTTGGTGATAGTCATCCCATTGTGCTATCACATGCTAAATCTCATTTATTCTACCTAACTATATTTTTGTACCTATTAATCATCCCCACTCTACTCACCCCACTACCCTTCCTGGCCTCTGGTAACCATCACACTCCTCTGTCTCCATGAGATTAATGCCTTAAGTTCTAAAGAATAAATGCCACTATAAGAATCTCAAAGACAATCAAAATTCTTACCCATGGTTATAAATAATCCCACAGACTTTTGTACAAACCTGAATCCCTCAAACACATGTGTAGTCTACAGAACATCTCATAGAGGTCGATGGAAGACACAGGAAAGGGAAAAGGAAAAATGTACACCTTCAAGTGCTGATCAGATAATATATTTTCCAACCAATAAGATCAGCCCAGACACTGGTATCTGATATTTCCTCCAAATAAATTGGTCAGGATGAGAAGCTTAACTTATATTAGCAAGTATGATCCTTGAACCATCTTAAACAAAATTATAAGCTAGCCTGGAGTCTGAAAACTGCAGAAAACCTCCCAGAAGGCTCATTCCCAACCATCTCACAAAGAATAGCTAAGAAAAGAACTTGTCTACTTGGCAATACCCAGACAAGAAATCTTCTGCCTTCTGATGTCTAATAAGTCTAAAAACCAAGAAGTTTCCCTCTTTCTTAATTCACTGGCAACCTTCACCCGCACAAGAATCTATCCCAGTGTTTTGTTTTGTTTCAGGCCTTGTCTGTTTGCACAGAACCAAAAAAGGTTGCAAAGTGTATGTGCTGGGGGCTGGTGTGGGGATCACTGTATGGAGAATACCATGCCAAAGAAAGTGATGTTCAAAGACATTTGGACTTACCTTTCCAAAGAGAAGAAGTTTTTAAACACATACATACAAGTAAAGAAATCAATAAATCAAGATGATGTCATTAATGGACTGATTATTCCATTCAAGCACTGGGCACTTTGTCCACATAGACTCATTAGAAAACAGGTTAGGGTAAGGTTTTGCCTCAGAAGTGAGAGCACCCAGCCCAAATTCCAGCTGCAGAGCATACTAGACTGGTTATTTTGGGTGACTCAGTCCCCTCATCTGTGAAATGAGCATGATGACAATGCCTCCCTCAAGAAAGTACAAGGATTCAGTGAGTTAATTCATGTGAAGAGCTCATACTAATGTGAGCCTTAGTGTAAGAAGCCCATAATTGTACCTCATATCCCTCCTTATACGTCCCTGTGATGAGGATTGCAGATAAAGGGTTTCAGTAGCCTACCAGGCCCAGTGTCACCTGCACCAATTCAGCTGCTATCTTCTGCCCTAAAATACTCCTTGGGTTTCCATGTGCCTCTGACTCCCAGCTACTGCTTAACCATCTCTTTAAGACTCAATTCAGATGCCCATTGCACAGAAACTCTTCTGATGCCTCTACCTGCCTCTACCACTGAGTTAAGGGTTTCTGTCCTGGACTATCCCTTAGTGTCTGTTACACTTCACTGAAGCTGTCCCTTGAGTGTCTGCTCCTCCCACTAGATAACATCTCCTTGGCATCAATAATTCCCAGTAATGCTTGGCACATGGAAGCCATTTGACAGATCTTTGTTAATGAATAAAGAATGAGGTGAGGAATCACAAAACTAGATTTTAGTCAGACCTATTAGACCCCAAAGAACACAAAGTTCTTTCCTCTGAGTTGTTTCTGTCCTCAAAGAAGTTTTCTACATCCATAAATGAAAACATGTTAGCTGAGGTCAACAAAGCAAAGTGCTGTGAGTGTTCAGAGGAGAATGCCCAAGGTGGGCAGTCCAACCAAGGGGAGCTTCTTGGGCAACTCAAGCTTGTTCCTGAATGGTGGGTGGAATTAGCACAGGCAGAAAAAGGCTTTCCCACAGAAAGGTCGGAAAGACCCAGGCATCCTGAAGGGACTGCAGCAGCACACCAGACAGCACGTGTAGACCACTGGGTCCTGGGCTAAGGACAAGAGAAACTGTTGGATCACCTTTTCCTCTGGAACCACGCTCGATGTCCTAAGCGGCATCACCCTTAGGATGATGTATAATCATCCTGAGTTTCCTCAGAGGAAGACCGTCCAAGAGACAGAGTCAGATCGTTCTGGATTTGAGCTCCAACTTCAGCTGCCAACAGTGCTATGATGTCAGGCAAGCCAATCAGCCTCGGATCCGGCACCTAGGATACAGGCATACACTATCTCTCACAGCCTTAGTAAGAGGATTCGAAATAACGTCAAGTTGCTGACCCGCAGCAGGTGTGCAAGAAACGTTAGCTGCCAATCTCAGCCTTGCACCTGCACCCACACCCGTGCTCTGGGAATAAATAGGGAACCCACCCCATAGTCACATCCTCTCCATGAATCCACATCCCCTCTAAATCTCTTTGAACTCTATTCTGGCAAGACTGTTTATGGCTGAAGTGTTGTGCTTTTCCCGACGAGCTCCGGTCATCACCACACCAGATATTTCTCTGATGAAAAGTAGTTCTCATTAAACCTAGAGAAAGGGAGAGATGCAGGCCCCTCTCTGTCACCACCTCAAATCCCGTAGTCAGGAACTCTGTCACCATTCCGCGAGGCGGCTACGTGTGCTGTGCCATTCGGAGTCCCTCTGTCACCATTCCGCGAGGCGGCTACGTGTGCTGTGTTCTTGCATGGCTCGCCAGCAAACAAAATGGAGTGCTGTAGTTAATTGAAAAACAGCTCTGCCCTGCCCGCCATAATTGACATTAAGTACTGTTTGGGGCAGGAAATCAGCCATTTCCAATTGATATTAAACGGGAAATCATTTAACATCAATGGATATAAACCAGGCACAATTGTGCTGAATTAGGGAGAAACGCCTTGGCTCATGTTAAAAAATGTTTCTGTGAAGTGGGATTTTTCAGAGTAAGTGAATATTAAGTCAGCTTAATACCTGTATTAGGAAAAAGAAGAAACCACTTCTCAGTCTCCCCTCAGGCTTAGAAGGAAGCTGCCAAATGCTCCTTAGGAAGAAGCCATGTTCTAAGGTGGTCTTGTCTTTGAAAAACAAAGAAAAAGAAGGTATAATCTGGAAGAGCAGATGAAAGGGAAGAGGCTCCCGTGAGTTTATCCAGCACCATCCACCAGGCTGCAGGGGCGAAGGTAGGTCCCCGTGAAGGGACCCAGATGGGGAAGCCCCCAGCGTCCCCCTGAGAAGGCACTGCAGGGACCAGGCCCTTGATGGGAGGAAGAAACTCAGGGCACAGACGTGCAGAGGGAAGGAGAAGTCATGGAGCCTCCATTCCTATCTGAATTCCGTTTTCTAATAAGAAGAACACACAGCACGTTGTGGCAGCCTCCCTCCCACCAAGCCTGTGCTGTAGCAGTGCCGACTGTGCTAACTGAAGTGGTGCAAACTCTTGTTCGTGTGGTTACGGCCCTCTCATCCACTGGGGCTTTGGAAATCTCTTCAGTATTCTCCAAAGAGGATAAACACTGGTTCTAACTTCTCGTCCTTCACTGGCTCCACAAAAACAAGGAAGAGAGAGTGAAGAGGAGTGGAGGGGCCTTGATGAAGGACACGGGAAGAGAAGATGAGGTCTTGTGAGCAGGGGAGATAAAAATGGACAGTTTGTGGAAAAAGAGGCAAGAAAGATGTAAAGGCCACAGAGTGTGCTTCACAGGGGTGCAGGGAGTCTACTGCACCATTTTTCAGATGAGAAAACTGAGGCCCAGGGAGGTTCTGTGACATGCCGCAGGCCACTCAGCTACTGAGTGTGAGAGCCTCGTCTAGATGTGTGTAGTACTTCATGTTGCCTCAAGAGTAAAGAAATAATGAGAGCAGAAACAGATGAAAGGAGAAAAACAGTGAAGGATAGAAGAGTGTCTTAAAAGTCCAAGGCCAGAAACTTAGCATAGATTTTCTAGTTTAAGAATAAATTTGAAGCAATCATATAAAGCTCTGAGTTGATCCCCTGACACCACCACATGTGGCTTGCAAAAGGCAGAAAACGACTTGTCAACCTCATGAGCTTTCTGTTGGGGATGGTGGCAGTTACATCGATGGACCTCTGAGGGCCTTCTACCCCTAGCCTGATTTCCACGCAAGACCTTCACATCTGTGGTGTATGTGGGGCCAAAACAACCAGCCGGGTTTTATCCCAAGGAGAACTTTTAATCATGTATTCTGAGGCAATCTCTGTAACCTTGTCCTTTTAAGTAGGTTTTGTGTAGAAATGAAATTTGTCCTTTCTAGCTCCTTGGATAAAGAAGCTAAATGAGTATTTATAAAAGTTACATATCACACAAACATCTCTTCTAACAGGAGACGACCTGGTCTGTGTACGAAGAACGAGGAAGGTGAAACTCACAGAACAGAGAGTGGGAAAACCTTTCCAGCCTGTCCCTTTTTTAAGACCCAACGCTGGCTCTTTCATGATGCTGTGCCCTAAGAAATGGAGCAGCAGATCAAGGTCTGCCTGGAGAAACCCCTCCTCAGAAGGGAGGAAACGCCATGGACTGCTGCTCCTTCAGCCTCAAGGTGAATGGGCAACATCTGCGCCAAGCATAGAGCTGTGCAGAGCTGTGAAGAGGGATGAGGAAGCTGTTTCAGGTTTTACTTTCTGGACTTTGTTTCCTCAGGCCAATGGCCTTCCCAGATTTTTTCATAACTCTGTATAAAAAAGCTTTGACTCCTTGCTCCCTTGCCAGCCCTTTGCTCACCTGGAGCAATCACATGGCTATAACAAATGGTCAGAAAACACTTGGCCACACGGTGATCACCTGGGTTAGAAATGGGGCACCTAGCAAGCAGGACAACGCCCATCTCACCTGCTTTGTCAGACATCCTGCAGATGGAAGGCCAAAGCTAATCTGTTCATTCGTTTGTCCATTAAGTTAATCAACGAGTTAGCATTGTCCATGAACTCTATGCCAAGCACCATGCTGGACCAGCAGATCCAGAGATGAATAAAGCACAATCCCTGCTCCCAAAGAGCTCACCACCTCACAGGGTTCACTGAGCCTCACTCTGTGCCCAGACAGCCGCACCTAGAAACAAGTGCTCGTGTTGACAAAGCTGCCTCATTCTGTGCTCCTGGTTCATTTTAGTTCCTAAAAGGCCAATGACCCCTCCTGCCACAGGGCCTTTGCATATGCCATTCCCTCTTTGGAGGATGTTCATTTTCCTCCACCACTTTTCTCTGTCATCTGGTCAACTCCTATTCAGCCTTCGGATTTGGGCTCAAACATAACTTCCTCAGGGAAAACTCCCCACATCCAACCTACACCCATTTTCCTTATTCTATGTCTCCCTCTTCCTTCCTAGCTGGTGACTACACATTCACTCATGTTTTATTCTGTGTTATCTCTATGCCCCCAGTAGAGAGTGAGTGTGGGACAGGGATGGTGGTTTTTTGGCTTAGCATTTGCTCTCCATGCTGGTCCACAGCTGGAACACCCTGGGCACTCTGTGAATATTCATCAACCCTACTGAATGGATCTGGAGGATGAATCTGCTACCCATACAACTGCATCCAACCTCTTCATACTAGAGGTCTAGGTTGAAACTACTCATATATTACATTAAAGACTTCATCATCACTTATAATCCACTTGTATCCCAAGAGTCAATGTGAAGGTTAAAAGAATGAACTCTAAAGTTAAACCCCATTTCTGCCAGCTACATAACCTCTGTGGGAGGCTGAGAAAGGATTCCTTATAAGCTATGCACACTGAATCTCTATAACCTGTAAATGTTGACCTATTTCTGGAAAAAAAAGTCTCTTTGCAGATGTGATTAAGTTAATGCTTTTGAAGAGAAAATCCTAGATTATTTGGATGGGCCTAAATGCCATCACATGCATCCTCGTAAGACAGACATACCAAGGAGAAGACACGTGGACAGAGAGGGAGGCACCAGGGGACCACGGAGGTGGAGATTGGAGAGATGCCTCCACAAGCCAAGGAATGCCACCAAGGGGCAAAGAACCGATTTTCCTCTAGGGCTCCAGAGGAAGCGTGGTCCCACCAACACCTGGATTTCAGGCTTTCAGAAATTTATGATAGAATAAATTTATTTTATTTAAAAACATCCAGTTTGCAATCATCTGTTGCAGCACACACAGGAAACTAGTGCAAACTCTCTAAGCCTGGGATTCCTCGTACATGAAAAGGAGACAACGGCAGATACCCTGGAGAATTGTTGATTTAAACCAACCAAAACGTCCCCCCAAAATGACCCAATCCAAATGATCATGTCTATTCAAAATGTAAACATTTAGATAAAGAGAGAAGGAAAGGTTTGTCAATCACTGGATAGCCAGGTCTTCACCTCACCTTCAATAACCTGAAAATAAAAAAGTTTGGAGCATAGAATGACTCTGTTTCACTTGTGACTCAGATGCCTCAGTATCATGTTCACACTGCTGTGATATTTTCAGGAAAGCCAGGGACATGCTTGAACTGTTTGAAGAAACAGCAGTATCTCTCTCTTGCTATGCCCGAAACATGGCCCAGCACCTGCCAGGGAGCACTCACTTGGTAAGTGAATGAGCCCTTGGGTCATTGCAGTGTGGACAAGTTTGCCCACAAAGAAGAAAAATGAGAGATGACCGTTTCAGAGTGAAGAAATGATAAACTCTCACTATTTATCTAGACAGGAGAAGCAAGTCTTATCATGAACCACCACACTGAAGATAATGATGCATAATTCTTGCGCAGCGTGACCAGGCTCCCTGGTGGCCCTGATGTAATCAGATAAGGCTTACTCTTCTTATATATACCTGCCTTTCCAATTGCTTTTAAATTTAGCAAAAGATCTTCCTTAATGATTCTTGGATGACTTTGCATCACATACACTCAAAATGCTAACAGGTTTTGTTTTAATTTTGCTTATAAGTCAAAATAAAGACCTAATGGGAGTATATCCATATATGCTAAAATCAAAGAGGTTAGTGTGATGCTCATCCCAAGGATTAAGGTAGGTTAAACTAAAAGTTAGTTCCATGACTCATGTCCATTTTCACATTTTCTCCTAGCTTGATCTCCACTTGTAGGTGACAGATGAGTTATTTTGAGAGCTGTCTGTATGTGGAGGTAGGTTACTTTTTTAAAAGTGTTTCCAGCTCGTTTAAACTTGTTGAAGTAATAACCTTAGTAATTGTAGCTACCAGCATAATATTAATGATGAATTTGTTTTAAGCCTGTAAGAGATATTTTATAGCCATATAAATGCAGATCACTAAGACCAGAGCCAAAATAATATGACTAGAACTTTTCATGAATGTCTCTTTGCTAGAAGAGATGTTGTTTTCCTGCTTTTTAATTTTAGAGTAAATAATAGCTGCAGGTTGGTTTGGAGCTACATCAGCATGTACAATACCAGACAAGGAGATGGGGAGGCTTTGAGTTTCTGGAAAATCTCAAGCTATATTTTAGGGGTTACTATCTTAAAGACCTAGAATCACATGGTTCTTAAAGTTTTTGTCTCCATTAAAAAGATATATTGGAAATGTAGAGGGCCCCACAGAACACCCTAAAACACTTTGGTTGTAGGTAACCCTCACTTTACTCCAGAGAGCCCTAACTCCCCAGGGAAGAGTTTAACCCTGTTCCAGGTTGTATGTTCATGTATTCAGTCCATACGTGTTTATTCAGTGCCAGTGATGTGTCAGGCACCATCCTAAGAAAGGAGGACATTAGAGAAAAAACTTTTATGCTTACTGAACTTACATCCTAACAAAGAATATGGACCTTAAACAAAACCAATCAACAAGCCTATCAGAAAAGCGCAAACTCTATGATGAGAATAAATGGTTAGTCGTTTGGTGGTCTGGGAAGGCCTCTCTGAGGGGCTGGCATTTGAGCCGAGCTTTTCCCACCTTCACTTTTCTCTAAATAAGAGATAACATAGTCAACATAGAAAAAAAGGAGGAAGAACAGATGACAATGTCAGAAGAGCAGAAGCTGAGATCCAGCACCTGAGTGAGACGTTCCAAAAGCTTCATTTGAGAAATCCTAGTGATAGGCAAAAGGGTCATGTTCATCACATTCCCACCAATAAGCAACAGAAAGCACATCTCTGCTCTTCCCATCCCCGGAGGACGGTTTGTAGCCAGAGATCTGTGTCTTTTTTCTGCCTTTGTGCCTTTCGTGCTAAACCATAATTCAAGATGCCATCAATTGTGAGATGCAGGCTTATGTTAGAGATGCTAAAACGTAACACGTATGTCGAAGGATCTAGGAAATACAGTAATCCTGCCTGTTCTTTGCTTTCAGACTAAGTTGAGATCTGTTTCCTACTGGAGATTTCAGTACACTCCACAGCTTTATGCAATTGACTTAGTTTCATTTTCCCATTTCCTGCCACACTTTTTGAAAGTCCTCTAAACCGCCATCATCCTTCCTGCAATGTCCACTTGGCAGTATTTCAGGAGGAATGGGACTCTTCTCTTCCACACTAACTCATCTTAGTTCTGAACTCCTCCTCTCTTGAACCTGTCTGCCACCCAATTCTACCCTGTTCTTGACTCTCTTTCTCTTTGTCTTCTGCGATTAGTCTCACATTGATCTTCGGACTTGACAGCACCAGTTTCCCAAATTCTCTCAACCCTAGTGACAGTAGATTAGATAATCAGTTTTCCCAATCAACTGACTTGGCCCTGAACCCTCCAGAACCTTCCATTAGTCACCATCCTCCATGGGCAACTCTCTCCACCAGGTTTGTTTAGGATATAAGAACATGAGGTAGGCTCTGGTTTGCTTGCAATTATCTGCGTCTATATCCCTTCTTTTCCTAGGAATTGAAACACTTCTCTATTGATAAAATAAGTTCTTTGTCCTGGCTCCAAGGAGAACCAGTAAAAGTCAGTAAAACATGTCCCTTAAGTTTCAGGCAAAAAAAGGGTAAAAATTCCGAGATTTTAATCTAAAGAACAGGGGATCTCCTCTGACTGAGCACTAAAGGAAGAGTGAATAATGGCAGTATTAGACCAGGTTCTAATGCAAAAATACCTCAGGGTCTTGCCCAATCCAAGGCAAAATATGATACTGAAATATCAAATAACTATCAATAATTTGTCATTAAATATATGTATGTACTTAGCTCTCACTCTCTGACAGAAGAAGCAAGCTTAGAGAGGGATTTTTGTGAACATTTCTAAACAAGGTATATGAATTGACCAAATAATGAAACAATTGAAGATCAGAAAGCACAGAATGCACCAATGTCTTCCCCAAGTGGTCTGGGAGTCAAGTGGAGCCCAGCGGTGAAAGTCAGAGCCTTGGGACCACTGTCTGTGGCATCATCCACAGTCAGGTGCAAGGATGCTCAACTCTGACTATACAGGCTGGTTTGAATTGGAGAGACTGGATTCACTAAGAATCCTCTCTGCACAATATAATCACTCCTGTGCTACTGAAGAGGAATAGTTGGGCAGTCCCACAGATGCTCATCTGAAGAAACCTAAACCTCTAAGGATATTCCAGTGAATTAGCAGTTCTGTCCCTAAGGGATGATTTTGAATGACTGACTTTTTCTTAGTCATTTAATGATACTTCAGTAAAATGAACAAATAAATCGGGGATCTTACACCCACAATTTGTAAAACATCCCTCTCTTTATTTCTATAAAAGGCACATCATACATTGAAAATAAACATTTGAGGTAGCAAAATTCTGATGATTTTCCTTTTTTTATTTGAAGGTAAAGAAAGAAAGAAAGGAGACGCTCATTAAATAGGAATAACATCGTTGAGAACCGTGGCTGTGATTAGCTCTGCTCGAGGTTGGAGTTAATATCACTTCTCCCCTGCAGTATTTTTTAATTACACTCCTGATTTTCTATTTGGAGACATCATGGACCTGTTCTGGTAAATTGTCACACAACCACAAGTCAAATATGTGTTAAATATGAGAAAATGCTGCCATTTTTATCTGATTTGTGGTTCATTCATGCACCGTTATCTACTTTTAATTAAATAATATAAAATACACATGGTCAGCAGTTTGACTTTTCATTTCCTCCCAATGTCAGTAATTCAGCTTGATTGTTCCCACCTAACCCAGAATTACACATTAAAGATATAACCCTGGTGTGGTACCGATCCAAGAGCTGGACAATTTAAGCCACTGATAAAAATAGCTACTGTCCAACTATACCGGGGGGAGTGCAGGGGACCCAAGAATATGCTGAAGAATCTAGCCCATCGAAACCATAGAATGCTTTTTTTAAATAAGGGAGCAGCAGCCGCAGCCTTCCTCGTCTGATTTTCTTCTCTTTTGTCCCTTTTCCTGGTGTCATATCCCTTGTTGATTTATAGTCTACAAAGTTCATTAAAGATCCAGCGTGACTCCCATGGAATTGCCTAAGGCACTGGAGGAAAGAACTTTACTTGCAAGTTGCTATGGACCAAGACAGTTTACTACTTCATTAAGGCTGCTCTTCACTGGACAGTTTGAGTATTGTTGTGCCATAGAAGCCACTTGCTTCCTCCTCGGCCTCCTGCCCCCGCCTTTGTCACATAGAAGTAGGTGGAGTGAAGACAGAGAAGTGAAGGAATAAAAACCCCAATCTTTCCAATCCTTCATACCGCTTTTATTACTGTGATTATTGTCATCAAATCTAGCAGATTTATTCTACTCACCTACTTGACAGGACACTGTTCTGAATGCATGGTTTTTCCAATTTAGAGCTAAGTTGGATGGGCACTCTTCAGAGGGATTCTTGGACACTGACCCTACAGTTCTTATTGAAGAAGAGCAACCTCAGCCTCAGTCCTGAAAAAATGGACACGTCTCTCTGAGAACCTATCTTTGCAAGGTATCCTCCAAATTAGTTCAGAGGCAGAAGTTTTCAGTATGAGGCAGCTCTCTTTGTAACCTCAGAGAGAATGAAAGAGATTAGCTAAATGATAATAACCAAGAGGTGACCCTACAAGGAAAACTCTCTAGTAAATAAACTAGATTTATTTACAGCTAAGTGTGTGATTGCAAAAAATATTTTCAGCCAAACCATGGAACTTCTGCTTAATAATAATAATACATAGCACTTATACAGCACTTTAAATCTGCAAAGTGCTTTACAAACATTAACTAATTAATCGTTAACAACACCCCAGTGAGGTAGGTAAGTATTATTCAAGTATTCTCTTGAATATTCAAGCCAGGATTACAGCGAGTCCAGAGTGGATTGCAGTGTGTGTGAGTGTGTGTGTATAAGTGTGTGTGTGCGTCCTGCTCCACTCTTACTAAGTACAGGACTTTGGAGTGTCTTATAAATGGGAAGACAGCTCATAGGGGGAATGTTTGAAGCTTTTCCAAAACCCTGGCTTTGGAGTTTCCCTAATAGAACCAAAACAAACACTGAAGTGGCTTGTGTAAATCTTGCAAGGGTTTGAAATAATTGGGTGAGCAGGGGTTTATACACAGGAAGTCCAACCAATCCCTCCCTTCCCACATTCTTCACTTATTGATTCTCTCTTGTTTGATAAGAAAGTGTTTTGATTGTCTCTTGTTTGATAAGAAAGACAAAAATGTCACTTTTAGAAGGACTTTTGCTCACTCATCAGAAGAGCCGTCACCCTCAGCCATAATGAAGCAGGTGTTGTGAGAGTGAGGGAAGGTGCTACAGCCACAGGACAAATAAGGCCCACAGGCCCAGGGAGGGCCTCTTAGAGTAAGGTGTTTGAGTGGGCTCTATAGAAAGGTCAAGGTGGACACTGGAAATGCCCATAACAAATACTACTCACACCGCATTTGGGCTGAAGGCACTGCAACTTCAGCAGATGAAGGCCACTCCTGGAGCACTGGTCTCTTTCCTGGGTCAGATAACATACGGCCAAATGTTATCTGGAGTGGCCAGCAGATGAAGGCCACTCCTGGAGCACTGGTCTCTTTCCTGGGTCAGATAACAAACGGACATTGGAGTTTTAATTTATTCCTTCATTTACTCATTAATAATAGCTCATTTATACTGAGCATTCCCTCTGTGAAGGGCGCTATGTTAAATCCTTTAGTTCTATTTGGCCACTGAATCTTCACCACAATCCCTTTAGGATGATTCTACTATTAACCTCATTCAAAGGTCACTCAAGTGAGGCTTAGAGAGGTAAGTAATTTGCCAAAGTCACACAGCTAGTAAGAGTCAGACTAAAACCCAGACTTAGACCCATGATTCCACTCTCTGAACCAAACTCCATATTTTCTTCCATTCGTTTGATTACCATTTGTGTGTATGTTTGGCCTAGAACAGCGGTTCTCAACCTGTGGGTCACGACCCACAGGAACTGTTTTAAAGGGTTGCAGCATTAGGAAGATTGAGAACCACTGGCCTAGAAGCAGATGTTGGATATAAGTACTAAGAAAATAGACATGACGTTTTCCATGGTAGATAGTTTTTCCCACAAATGAATATGTCATTGCAAATTGTAATCAGTATTGTGAAGGAAAAATCTAAGTGGAGTGAGAGAAACGGGAAACATCATTTAGATCAGGGAATTAGAGAAAGCCTCTCCAAGTACATGACCTTTAAACTCAGACCTGAATGATGACAGGAATGCGCCTGCAAAGAAGGAGTCTAAGAGCATTCCAGGCAGGGGAAAGATGGGCGGGGAGGTCCTGAGGTGGCCAGGAGCTCACAAAGCTGACAGAAGACCAGTGCAGTGAGTGGAGAGTGATGTGGGAGGACAGGTGCACAAGATGAGGCCAAAGAGGAAAACAAGGGCCGCATCCCCACTAGGGCCTCCCGGGCCATACGTATCAGTTGACATTAAGCTC
Organism: Loris lydekkerianus; assembly: GCA_963574355.1. Classification (NCBI taxonomy): domain Eukaryota; kingdom Metazoa; phylum Chordata; class Mammalia; order Primates; family Lorisidae; genus Loris; species Loris lydekkerianus. Next base: position 8,763 of record CAUYPK010162533.1, on the reverse strand, counting down.
AGCTGCATAGGACTGAAACACAACCATGGCATGAAGAAAGCAGAAGCTTATTTCTCTTACATACAGAAGAAATCCAGAGATAGACAGCCCTGGGCTAATAGCACAGCTTCGTGGCCTTCAGGACTAGGATTTCTTCAACCTTTTCACGCTGCCATCTAGCAAGTGGCCTCCATCTGACAGGTCCCATCATGATCCAAGAAGGCTAGTGGAGATTCAGCCTCATATTTGCATTCTAGCTACAGGTAGGAGGTACAAAGGAAGGGTGGGTCAAGAGGATGCCAGCTTCCTTAAAGGACCCTCCCTAGAACTTCCAGACAATATTTCCACTTACACATCTTTGGCTACATAACCATGACCGTATGCAAGGGAGGTATAAAAGTGTAATCATGTAAGCAGGCAGATTCTGTTTACTCAGGAGGGAGGGAAGAATGGATATCAGGAAAGTCACTAGTAGTCTCTATCATTATCATGGTGTTGCGGAGCTTGGATTTTAGTGTATGATAGAAAGCCTAAGGAAGGGTTTAAGAAAGTAAATAGCATTGCCTAGCTATGAAACTAAGAAGGGCACAAAACACTGGCTGTTTCATGAGAGTAGACTACAGAGCAGGTAAGAGTGGAAACAGGACACAGATGAGAGGATACAGTGATCCAAGAAAGAGATGCTGTAACCTTGATGCAGACAGGACCATTAGAAACAGGAAGGCATGGGGAAATGGAGACATGCGCTGGAGATCAAAAGAACAGAAATGTTTTTGTATTTGATGTGGGACTGGACCTGGGGGAGCTTTCTAGGATAATGCCTGAGTAAGTGGTACATGCTATCATATGGCAGCAGCTGTCTCTAACAGAGTTGGGAAATACCAAAGAGGATGAAGATTTGGGTATGGAAGAAGAGAGATTTCTGTTCTGGACATCTAAAATTTAAAACACAAGTGAGATATCCAACAGAAGACATGATATGGATAGTAGAGAGGTAGACATCCAGATCTAGAACTCAGAAGTTGTAGCTAGAGATAAATACTTGAGCGCTAATCATGCATACGGTGCTTTAAGTTCGTTTGGGGAAGCAATATTTCACTGTTTGATTGTAGGCACAAAGACAGTACATTGCTGAGCTCCTGTAGAGTTTGTGTTTTCTCAGCAAAGTGATGAGAAAGGAACAGGGATAAGGGCACTTATAAATTATGAATTTAATAAGAGAGGTATGTGGCATGTGGAGGCGATGACCCGAGAGAAAGTAGATGAACTGATTGATTCAGGTCAGAATGAGGTCCAAAGAGTTACAGTGAGGATCTTAAGCAAGTGAGCTGTAAGGAGAAGGTTACTTTTTCAGTCCCTTGAGTGAGCAAAAAATATTTTTCCTGTTGGGGGAGGCAGCTAGTGGGAAATGGTCATATTAAGAATAAGGCAAAGAGAGAAAAGGGTAAATACAGAACACGTGGGAGTCAGGAGAGTGTGGCCCAGAAAGAGTTGCAGGATGAAGAAAGAACTTGGTTCTCTGGACCATGCCCAGGGCACTTCAGTAGTTGAATGCTTCCACAGCCGCCCAAGTGGAGACTCTGTTGAGCTCTATTGGGAGGGTTTTGTGCTTAAGACAAGGGCAGACTGACAGCCCAGCTGGGATGGGGAAGCATTACAGGAAGATTTCCAAACCACATTCAAATTGGAAAGGGGATTCTTAGGCACATAAGGAAAGGCTACTCTATGGGCATGATCATTTTTATCAAGAACAGAATCATTAGCCTTTGTTCATTTGAGAAAGCAAGCTCCTAGAAGGAGCTCCTGTGAGACTAGGTGTACAGTAACCACTATCTAAGTCACAATTCTAAGACTATGATTTGATCCTGAAATTCACAAACTCACATGCCTTTAGCCGCTCTAAATTACCCACAGAATAAAATCTACACTCTAGAGAACATGACAAAAAATTCTTCTGCCCTTGCCCTGGGCTGCTTTAGCCAGATTTAGCAACTTGGATCTCTTGCTTACATTCAGAAAGAAGCAACCATGGGACCCACAATACTCATTATTATACCTGTTTCACACTTTTGCTCATGTCACTTGCTTAGCTGGAATAATCTTCCTCCCTCTATCTAAAATCAACATTTCCAAAGCCCATGCCAAGCCCCACCTTCCTCTCCAGAGCCATCTGTCCAGAAACGTACAAAGCCCAAGAACACAAAAAGCAGCCCAACTTCTAAAAATGGTTCCAGTTCTGTTGGCCAGAAGCCTGGAGAGCAAACTTGGTTCATTCATTTGCATCAAAAGGGAAGCAAGCACTGGACTCAGGTCTCCCCAGAGGGTTGCAGGCAAGAGAAGTGCCTTTCCTTTTTTTTTTTTCCAAGGGAGCAATTTCAGGCCCTTGAAGATCAAGTTTAAGTCATTTCCTGACCATACACCAACACAGTTCCTCCATAACTCCAGCCAGGTTTAACTTCTCTGGAAGTCTCAAATGTAGTTTCTGAATTAATAATTCCTTCCAGCTTTGATGTCTTCATTTGAGAGTTCCAGAAGAACAGGGTGTTTTTTAAAGGAAATGGGGGACGGCACGCTCAAGGGGGGCATTACAATGGGGAGAGAAGGGCTGTAACTTTCAGAAATGCATCTGGATGAATGAGACGAACTTCCTCTGACTAATGTCCCCCAAACATTAAGCTAATGATTAAATTAAAAAATGCAAATCCCCAAGATGTCATATGCTGCTGGGCGGACTGATGGAAAGGAGCCCTGCGAACAGTCCCAACATTGTGTGGGGAGCTGCAGAGGAGACGTGAATGAAAACAACAGAGAGCCATATGGTCCTAGCCAACGGTCAACAACCAAAAATTCAAAATCAAAGGACAGAGAAAACTCCAAAGCTACGGAGAAATGTGTTTCTCCTACTCTCACTCTTATTCTGGCATTTTCCCTGGAAGTTCTTGGTTGACGGGGGATGGAGAACAGAGCAATGTCTCAGGAAGCGAGTCTGCAGGCCCCTCCTGTGGAGTTCTACTAGGAAAGCTAGAAGCCAATGGGTAATCTCTACTACACAGAGGCTCCCCATCCTCAGGGAAATGGGTGGTGCCTCAGTTATGTGACCTTCTGACAGCCACTCAGGTCTCTTCTTTGACCCTCTGCACATCCCTGTGAAATGAGACCAGTCTCCCAAATCAAGGGGAGCCTGAGGTTGGCAGGATGCCCCAGGAAATCCAGAAGAGCTCAGTCGGGGGCTCCTGTACTTCATTGGCAACAGACTGAGACAGTTCTGCTTTTAGGGTACAAGAGATTTAGCTACCTCTGTCCTCTTAAGGCCTGAACATTAAAATTACTTGATTTCAGGTACCCTTCTTTTCAAACTACCTCTCAGCAAACAACTGGTTGTGTGCCATCCTTTTCAACATACAGTAGTTCCTTTTTATCCATGGGGGATACATTCCAAGACTCCCAATCATTGCCTGAAACTTGGGATAGGACGAAACCCTATATATGCTATGGGTTTTTTCCCTATAATAATGTTTAATTTATAAATTAGGCATAGTAAGAGATTGACAGCAACTAATAATAAAATAGAATGGTAGTACCAATGTGCCAACTTCACTACTCTTGCAACTTGAGGTTCTTATTAAGTAAAATAAAGGTTACTTATGCACTAGCACTAAGATACTGCAACAATAGATCCGATAACCAAAACGGCTAGTAAGTGACGAATGGGCAGGTCACATGGACAGTGTGGGTACCCTGGGCAAAGAGAGGATTCATGTCCCAAACAGGATGAAGCCGTATAGGGTAAGATTTCCATGCTATTGTGTGCTATTTCCATGGAATAGCACACAATACAAAACATGCAATTTGTTTATTTTTAGAATATTCTGTTTAATAGTTTTGGACCACAGTTGACTATAAGTAAATGAAACCACAGAAAGGAAAACTTCAGATAAGGAGGAACTGCTTATGTCTTAATGTCTTGAGAATCCCTGTTGTACAAGACCTTCTGGATGGCCCAGGGAGCCCTGATATTGTGTGTAATACCTTCCATGTATAGGCATGTTAGAAGAAAAGAACCATTGATTTTATTAAATTTTCAAAAAGATCTATTACCCAAAATGGGTTTAAAATCACCTGATCTGGCTCATGCAGCCAAGAAATGATGGTCTCCGTTATACAGAGTATGAGATTATATTTTCCAGATGTGTGAAGAACATTGTAGTAGAACCCTGTTAGCATCTGGTGCTTGGGTAGAGAAACACCCACTTTATAGACAGTTCTTTTTAAGAGTAAAAGAGATATGGGTATGACATGTACTCTTTTGCTTAGGATATATAACTTGATTGGAATTCATGCTATAAATAAGGGTTCTTTAAATGCTTCTTATTTCTAAGGGTGATTAATGAACAAAATGCCCAGACTTACCCAGAAGTCATCCACATTTCTTTACAAGCAATATTAAATTATACATACATCACAGGACACAGCACAAACCAGTAACACATCACTCAATGCACAGATATCTTTATAGTCCTCGTACATTAGTAATACAGTCGTATAATTTTAGAGTTAGAAGAGACCACAAAACTTCCCTCTTGTTGTGAAGAGAGGTAATTAAGACCTAAGGTCACAGAACAAGTCCTGCCCTAGAAGAGCATCATCTTCTGAATCAAGCCCCAGGAAAGAGCTGTCCCAGGTCTAAAGCTATGGAGAAACTGGGGAAACCTTCCTTGAGGACAATCTGGTGTTTTCTTGGGGGTGGCATGGTTTCGTGCCCTTCCCTCCATTTCCAGAAGGCTGCTCGCATAGGACTATGCTTGAGCAAGCTATGCCGAGGGTGGCAATTTCTATCAACATGGCTTATTATTATTATTATTTTAATTTGTATGTGCAGTGTGTGTTCAGAATTTCTACAGTTTCCTCTTCCCACACTGTTTTCATGAAAAATGCTGTGTATGAGCTGACCACCAGTCTCCTCCCTATAATAAAGAGCAAAGAATTGCTGCATTAGGTGGCAGGAGGAACTCAGGTAGCCTGTGCGCCCTTGCCATACTTCACCAGCTAGGCAGGCTTTTATAGGAACGGGAAGTCCTGGAATCTTACACAAAGGAAAGTCTTATCCCAGCATAGCTGCCCTCAGAGGTCTCAGCAGAGATCTGGAAATGATCTTACGGTTAGGCTGGCTTTCCAGGCTGGAATTTTTGAAGAGTACAGACCAGCTATTTGTAGAATGCCCCTCAATTTTGAGTTGCCTGATGTTTTCTCCTGATTAGATTCAGGTTTTACATTTGACGCAAGAATTCCTCAGAGCATCACAGTAGAAGGCACTCACTGTTCTCCCCTGCCCCTGCTGTCCATCTCCGACTGAGCTGAGCCTGAGGACCAGGGAAGGCATTCTCAGAGGCACCAGTAGTAACAGTAGCTTTCCAAGTTCTGGCTCACAGTAGAGATGCATGAACCTCCTCAGTGGATGTCTGTACCCTCAACCCACCCCCTGTCTCAGGCAGGATGAACTTCAGTTCATTTCAAATTTCTGGGGGAGGCACATAGCAAAAGCATTGCAGGCTGGCAGGTGGGAGCGGCCAGGGAAGGACTCCACTCTAGGTCCTGGGGCGCTAGAAACCTCTCCACCCAGGCCCTGCAGCCTCAGGGGCTGACGGTGGTAGAAGTGGCATGAAGGGCCAGTTCACTCTTTTGCCAGTTCAAGCCTGGGAAGGTGATGTGCCTGCAGGATGACCCTCACCAGTGATAGACAGTCAACACCCATCCCAGTAACTTGTTACCAGCCACCAGTCACCTAATCAGCCTAAGGTCTTGATCCTAAACATTCGGTCCCTATCCATTATTCATCCAGGCAGAGTCAGTGAAGGGCATAAGAGACCCAGTTGTGAGCACGGAATAGAGATAGCCCTAGGCAAAACTGTTGAGTCTAAATAGCTTGTTTTCAATGCCCTCTGCTCTTTCCACACACTTTCTCCCTTTTTTCAGAAGTACTTTTCTTTCTGGGGAGTAAGGCTCCCAAGCCTTTCTGAGAAGATATCTCCTTCATGCTAAAATGCTGAGTGCTTTCTGTATATTCAGAGTACTATGCAGTTTTTGAAAAGGGGGTCTCTTTTTTTTATTCATTATACATTATTATCCAGAAAATAATGGCTAGAGAATGGTAATGGGAGAATGTCCAGAGCAACGGAGGAGCTACGTGGGGCCTTCTAAGCACACTTCAGATAATTCCAAGGGGACCACATTCTGCCTCTGACTCTGAGGCTGGTCAGCAAAGCTCTAATGTGGTAAAATCCTGCACTCAGAGCTGCTGCTCTTTCTAGCAATCTCATGTCCCAGAGAGCTCTCAGCAGAAACAAGGAGAAATATTTGCAAAGAGTGTGCTCAAAAGATCACTGTACTAAACCAAATCCACTCCACCACTCAATCTAGTCAATATGTTGGTTACGTTATTTCTAAGTTTCTTTGTTTAAAAAATGAGGGTTGACAAGTGCCCATCAACACATGAATGGATTGGGCAGTGCCTGTGGTTCAGTGAGTAGGGCGCCGGTCCCATTTACCTAAGGTGGCGGGTTCGAACCCGGCCCTGACCAAACTGCAACAAAAAACAGCTGGGCATTGTGGCAGGTGCCTGTAGTCCAGCTACTGGGGAGCTGAGGCAAGAGAATCACCTAAGCCCAAGAGCTGGAGGTTGCTGTGAGCTGTGACGCCATAGTACTCTACAGAGGGCAATGGACTGAAACTCTGTCTCAAAAAAAAAAAAAAAAAAAAAAGAATGGATTAATAAAACTGTGGTATATGTAGACCATTGTATACTATTCAGCCATTAAAAATATGGAGACTTGGCCCAGTGCCCATAGCAAGTGGTTATGGTGCCAGTCACATACACTGAGGTTGGTGGGTTCAAACCTGGCCCTGGTCAGCAAAACAACAAGGACAACTGCAACAAAAAATAGCTGGATGTTGTGGCAGGTGCCTGTAGTCTCAGCTACTTGGGGGGCTGAGGCAAGGGTATCACTTAAGCCCAAGAGTTTGAGGTTGCTGTGAGCTTGATGCCACAGCACTCTACTGAGGGCAACATAGAGTGAGACACTATCTCAAAATAAATAAATATTTTTTAAAAATGAAGGTTGGGCTGACTGATTGATCACAAAGATGTTTCAGTTCTGAATTGCTGAGATTTTTCTATCCAGACCTATTTTGAGTCAAGCATTCAAAGAAGTAGTATCAAATTTTAAAAGTTAATAACTTTTAGTGTTTTTACTTGTTATTTTGAGTGTTCAATCTGAATAAACTCATTGGATTCTCACAATAAGCTCTGAAGTCGTCACTCATATTATCCCCATTTTACAGATGAGAAAACTGAGATTCAGATCACTTATAAAGCAAGTTATAAGTGACGTTATAAAGCAAGAATTTGAACACAGACAGCATGACTTTTCATGTTCTGAACTACTATGTTATGCTATTCTCAAAGCAGGAAAAACATACCTTGCAGAGGAATGAGGTTGGTTGGGCAGAGCTGGGGGTCACAGGTAGGGGCTTGAGACTGGGGGGAGAAAGAGAGCTCAGGACAAGGAGGGGTAAACCTGCTGCCCCAGTTGAAGTCTATGCACCTTGCAGGCTTTCATGGCAAGAAATCTGAGCCAAAAGCTACAGGCAGAGCCAGCCTGAGTATATGGAATTAGCTCCCTGCAGACAGCTGAAGTCTCTGAAAGCCTGTGGATATCTCTGAGCAGAACTGCTAAGTGAAGGGAGGTTTCTCACAGCCTCCTGGGCAGCTGGTACCATCCTGCACCACGTCAGCTTCCCCACCCCTATCTTCCCCGGACCAGCCACTGCACAGCTGATACAATTTTAGGACTCCTGGTATTGAGTTAGACTGAGTTCCTTTCCCCTGAAACTCACTAGGCCTGACCGCATAGACACATAGGGCTCCAAAAAGAACATCCAAGAAAGAAACTCTTTCTCCTCTTTTTGGACTGCTAATGGCAAATAAACAAAGGTGTGTGTACAGTTGTGATTGCATGTGCACCTGTGACTGTGCAAGACAGAGACAGGCAGAGAGACAGAGAGAGAAAGACAGAGAACTGAATCTTAAATAAGCCTAGAGGCTTATTTAAAGTTTCCAGTTTAAATAAACGTAGATCCTATTCTGGTGTTGGGGAACCTGTGTTGGTATCTTAAAATCAGTGCTTTAGCTCCACCTAACTTGTGCAGTTTTTGTTTTTTTCTCTAGTTACAGTCTGGTATAAAAGTGTCAGTTTGTTATGTGGGTGGGTAATGGTATGCTTTTAATTAAGGAGGTAGAGAATAAATTAAACCACATCAAGTGGCTAGTGTTTCTTTAATTTCAGATTGTGGGTCCCTTACCCTGAGCACAAGGAGTTGGACTAGATCATGATTCCTCTTTAATGATCGTGGCTGAAAAACTCCATCTCGTGACCAGCTTCATAATTGATTAAACACAACTGTGGACTCCCATGATCAGGAAGTGCAATTTTGCTGGTGTCGCTTCAAGTCTAAAATACCTCCAGGGTAATTAGAGGCTCAGAGGCAACACAGAAGACTTTGAAGTAGGGAAAGAAAAGATTAGGGCATCCCGAGGATCTGTGCCTGTTCATTTGTCCTTCATGGCAAAATCTTTAAAGCTTTTGGGGAAAGATGCCTCTGTCAATGGGGGGGGGGGGGCCTCCAGTGGCCAGAGAGGGTCCAAGGCTGGTTGCAGATGTGCTTCGGGGGATGGCTGCGACCCGGGTTACAACATGCGTGAGGGGTCACAGCAGCATCCCCTAAGAC